>WUQG02023759.1:0-11311 GCA_011317285.2 Androctonus mauritanicus | reverse complement strand
CACTACATCACACCTTCCATCCATGTCGAAGCAATTTTCATGATCAAAGCAATATTTATATATATATCATATGAGGTCATTCGCGTTCGAGCGCTCGCCGTGTTCGCACGCAACTTTACGGAGTAAACAAACGATTGTTTATATTCTCTCGTCATGAGTTTTGTGCCTTTTTCGCAAGTTAAGAAGCCATTCAAGCGTAAAAGATCTGATGAAATGCTTGATGGAGTCAAACTGCGAAACAGATTTGATCCACTGGCAGAAGAATCAATGGATGACGATTCGGAAGCTGAAACCAACGAAAAGTCTGAGCCTGAGGTCAATGGAGCCAAAATCAAAGTTCCGCCAATCGTCGTTTACGGGCAAGTGACTGACATGAAATATTTGGAAAAACTGCAGAAAAAACTGAAACAAGTCCTTACGATTAAGAACAAGAAAAACAAAACCATTGTCTATACGAAAAATCTTGAAGACTATGAAATAGTTGAAAAAGAAATTAAAGATTCTGAGGTGCAGTATCACACGTACACAAAGCCAACAGAGAAGCTAGTAAAACTCGTCATCAAAGGTCTTCATGAAAAGGTAGAAACTGATTCAATTAAGTCAGAACTCCAAAACAGCGGTTTAACGATAGTTGAAGTTAAACAGCTACGGAAAAAATCGGACATCGAAACCGAAGAAGTCAAAATTCCAATCTTTGTAGTCTCTTTTCCTGCAGAAACTCCAATCAAGGAAATCATCAAAGTACGTCGACTCTGCTACTCGGTTATCCACTGGGAGAAACTCAAGAGCAACAGAGATGTACTTCAATGCTACAATTGCCAATCATTTGGCCATGTTTCGAGTAACTGCCACCGAAAGCCCAACTGCCTCAAATGCGCCCAAGAACACAACACAAGAGATTGTCCAATCAAGAAGAAAGCTGAAAATCCAAAGTGCATCAATTGCGGTGGTGCCCACGTAGCCAGTGACACCAACTGTTCTGTTTACCAAGCCGTCAGGGAAAACCGCAACTGGAGACAACAACAACAAAGCAACAATACACTGAATAGGAATTACACAGCAAACTTCTATCGCAACGTGAGGGAAACCGGTTCCTACCGAGACAGACTGCTAAATCGTAACAACAATACACATACTTCGCCATCGGTAAGCCCGCAAGCAAATAATCAAAATAAAAACAGTACAAATGATAATAGTAACAAAAGTAACAATTCGTTTTCTGATATGTTTGGAGAATTTAAAGAATTTGTAAAAAATGTAAATTTTACCCGAATAATCAATGTCGTGAAAAATACTTTTAGTAGAATGAAAAACGAAAGTGATGGATTAACAAAAGCAGCAATTTTCATAGAAGGAGTCATTGAAATTTTCTCATAAAATCCACTAGATTCTTAAAAATTTTATGCTGGAATTGCAATTCCATAAAAAATAAATATCTCGAACTTGCTGAATTTATATACACGCATAATTATGACATTATTGGACTAAACGAAACTAAATTAGAAGAAAAACTTAACCTAATCATCCCAGGGTACAAAATCTATCGTAAAGATAGAAATTCTGCCGGTGGAGGTGTTGCTTTATTGGTCAAAAATGATATTAAATGCGATCTCTTAAACATTGAATTCAAGGTAATGGAATCGATTTCCATCAAAGTAAAGACGTGCTCTGATGAAATGAAAATTGCTTGCTTATATTTGCCCCCAAATAAAAAATTATGCAATCAAGATTTGCAAGTCATTGAAAAACTGTCTGGCCATTGCATACTCATGGGTGACTTAAACGCCCGACACATCGCCTGGAATTGTATTTCTAATAACTCTTCTGGCAAAAAAATCTTAGAGCTATGTTTGAATAGGAATATTGCAGTTATGGCCCCTAAAGAACCTACGCACTACCCAAAAAGGGGTGCACCTAGCATCTTAGACTTGTTTTTGCTCAAAAATATCAACGTCCATAGTGAAGTTAAGTGCATTTCTGCACTTAGCTCTGATCACAATCCCGTCGAGCTTCTTATTAATGAAAAGCCACAGATCATAGAGCCCGCCACTGTGTTTGATTTCAGTAAAGCTGATTGGCAGATCTTTAGTAACTATTTAAGTGATAATATAAAACTCAGCAAAATTGTGACTAAGGTTGATTTAGATAGTAATATCAAAAACTTTAATTCACTTATTAACGAAGCCTTAAAAATAGCTGTTCCTCTCAGAACTTTCCAAAGCAAAAATAGTAAATTACCTATTGACATTTTGCAACTTATAAATAGAAAAAACTTTTTTAGACGTAAATTTCAAAAAACTGGCAACCTCCAATATGAAAAATCTATGAATGTTCTTGTCAATATTATTAGAAGTAAAATTGCTCAATGGCGTAACGAAAAAATGGATAATACACTTTCCAATGCTAAAGTTGGCGATAACTCGCTGTGGAGATTGACCAAATCTCGCAAGAGTAAGCACAATCTAATTCCACCTCTCTTTTCAAAGGAAAAAAAAAATATGTGTTCACTGACAGTGAGAAGGTGAATTTACTTGCAAGTCAATATCAAAATGTTTCTTTGAACAACATTGATCTTGGCCCCGTAAGCCATCGTAGAAATGTTCATAACACTGTTAAAAAATGGCTGAAAACCAATTCCATTGATACTAATGAAATACAATTTACCTCACCTAAAGAAATCCGAAAATTGCTCAAAAAATGTAAGAATAATAAAGCTCCAGGAGCTGATAAAATTTCATATTTTATTTTGAAGAAATTGCCAAGTAAAGGAATTGTTTTTCTGACCAATATTGTAAATTCTATTTTCAAGCTTGGTTACTTTCCGGAAGACTGGAAATTAGCTAAAATTGTTGTTGCTTTGAAACCCAACAAAAATCCAACTCTTCCGGACAGTTATCGTCCCATTAGTTTGCTTTCTCACGTCAGTAAACTCGTTGAAAAAGTAATTAGTTCTCGAATTGATAATTTTCTCCATCACAAAGGCATTCTAATAAATGAACAATTTGGTTTTCGAAGCAACCATAACACAGAAATGCAACTTGCTAGATTGGTCAACCATATCACTAGAGAGTTTAATAGAAACAAGCATACTGGCGCGGTATTTCTTGATATTGAAAAGGCTTTTGATACTACATGGCATGTAGGGCTCATATATAAACTTATCGGTTATAAATTTCCTAAATATCTAATATATGTTATTTTATCCTACTTAAAAAATAGAAAAATATATGTTGAATCCAACAATGTCCAATCAAAAATTTTTGAATTATATGCTGGTGTTCCCCAGGGGTCGGTGTTGGGTCCAAAACTGTATATATTGTTTATTAATGATTTACCTAAGACTAAGGATGTTGAAGTCTCACTGTTCGCTGATGACACAGGACTATTTACCACTTCCTATGTTCCTAATGCAATTGTCAATAAACTCAATAAGGCTGTTAAAAAGGTCAAAAGGTTCTTTTGTAAATGGAAAATTAGTTTAAATGATAGTAAAACTGAAGCAATTATGTTTACAAAGCGTAGACCAAAGATTGAAAAGAAAGTCAAAATTGATAACACTGTAATAGAATGGACAAACAAAGTCAAATACTTAGGAGTAATCTTGGACTCAAAGCTCAACTTTACTTTTCATGTTAACAATATTATTGACAAATGCACTGGCATACTACTTAACCTGTATCCTCTTATCAACAAAAAATCAAAATTATATCCCAGTAATAAGCTCTTAATTTATAAAGTAATGGTCAGACCAGTTCTCACTTATGCCTGCCCAGTATGGAATCTAACGTGTAGCTCAAACTACAATAAATTGCAAATCATGCAAAATAAATTTTTACGCATGGCAGGAAATTATAATAGATACACACCAATCATGCAAATGCACAATGAATTGAACACAGAATTATTATTGGATTTTGTTAAACAAAAAACGATCAAATTCTTTGATAGACCAAGTGTCAGTAGCAATGTACTACTTCAGGATCTTGACTATGCGAATGTTAAATTTAAACACAAATAGTCCAGGCGCTAGGTGCCTTTTATGCTATAATAGAAAATAAAGGGGGTCCACGGATTTTTTTTTTTTTTAATATATGTATTTTTGGTCGTAGAAACCGAATTTCGTGGTCCCAAGGCCCAAAGTTGTGCCCTTTATTTTCTAAACCAATCTGTTGGGTCCAGAAATCCGCCCGAATTCGCCGGTTTGATGCAAAACTTTTTTTTCTTCTTCTAGCATCGAGAATAGGCTCGTTCGAAAGCTTAATCAATTTCAAAACGATTTTATCCCATGAAAATATCAATTAAACTCTTCCCAAGCGATTTTTTTCAGCTTAAAAAGTCCCAAAATTATCGAAAAATTATTTGTCGTCCCTTCTTTCACGCGTGTATGCGCCGGTTGCTTGCGCGCGGGCGCTACATATAAATGAATGTAAAAAGTTGTGCATTATTTGATGTAATTTAATTATAAATATATAAAAAGATAACAGGGTATGTTTAGAAAAAATATCAATCTAAAAATGGAACGTGGATTTTAGAAGCAGAAAAAATTCTTGCAAAAAATTTTTCAAGTCAAGAAATGACATTTAAAATTTTTTTTATTTTATACACGATTGAACAAAATAAACATCACTATTTTGTAGTTGACAGAAATGATAGTGATCATGATAATAATAATATGTAATTACGGTAATGACTAATATAGGATATAATGTAAAACATGCTTGGGATTACAAATTTTTTTTTAATTGTGACTTGTTGCGGTAATTTTTTTTTCGAAATCTTGTTTTGAACTTTCATGAAAATGTATTTTTACAGTTTTTTGCAACAGCTAAAGAAAAATTTGCACAAAAATATTATGTAATTGGTAATGAACATTAATTATCAACCGATTTGGCTTTTAGCTAGATGTTTTTGCAAATCAACTGGAAGTTTTACAATATACATCAGAAATAACAAGAAATTTTTAGCTTCTACATAAGTGATTAAGAATTAATTAAGTTTTTCAATTGAGTTTGTAAAAAATTTTCAGATTGAAACATTGAGATAAGCCAAACTTTGACTGTCAACAAAAATTGAAAAACTTTACTTTTTTGCAGTAAAACTGGAAGATAAAAAATTTAAAATAATCATCTCTGTTGCTTGTATAAGGATATATAGTGAAAATATCAGTTTCTTCGACAAGTATTGTCAATTTTACACGCGCAGAGATCTATACAAGGCACTTCATTCATTATGCACTTGCAAGTTTTTCGGACACATTGTTTGCAAGTACATGGTGGAGATAACTCAATAATTGGGGGATACAGATTATTTTTTATTTTGGGCTTTAAATGTCCTTCATCTTTTTCATATCCAAACTCGAGTGGATCAAGAGGTGTTAATTTCTCGTCTAATATATTTAATAGTGAATAGGTAACGTAAAAAGCTCGTGCTATATGAGATTCCATTAAACTACTGGACGGTTTCAAGTCGTCAACACTCATTATCTTCTGAAGTTGATATTCTCTGTACCTTAATTCATCAAAAGTAGGACATGGATGTTTGCTCACCACTTTTACCAAATATTCTTCAGCTTGAGCAATACTCTGCTGAAGACCGCTCTCTGATGGATCTAAAATTTTTTATTAATTTTACTAATTTTCTTTAAAAAATATTTGTTTGATTAACCTTGTCCAAAGTTTTTTAAATATTCTTCAGGTGTTGCTTGCAAGGCTCCCAGTTTAGTCCCAACCTTACTAGTGTAATCTGCACCAGTGAGATGATGCAAAGCGATAATAACGGAACACAATCCAGGGCGTTCAGATCTACATTTTTCCACTAGTAAATGAATCGGAAGATATCGAACAGTTTTCCTAGTGCCGACTTTGATCCACAGTTCCTATAATCAATTCAATAAATTAAACTTCTATGATAGTCAAACTCAAAAATAAAATTGAAAAATAAAATATGGGCGTAGCCTGTCGAAATCAAATAAAATAAATAAATAAAATAAATAAATTGAATGATAAGTAGAAATTGGAGGAAAAGGAAACAATTATTGCACTAAATTTTTTAAGAATAAGTTCAAAACTTCTGGCAAAATCCAATTTCCTTTTAATTTTCATAGCAAACCGTCGGGAAAAATTTTAATCTATTTCCTAGAAGTTTCTCATTATCCTTACAACAAGGCAATACCAATTTGAATATTTGGGCAACAATGCATTTTTTCATGCGCAATAAATGTTTTTAGAAAACGTTTTGTGCACCCAACTCTTGTGCAAAAAATTTTTTTATCTTTTCATCTTGAATAGATTATATCATTTTTCAAAATTTATTAAAAGATAAATGATATATACCTGTAGCTTTTGGCTCCAAAATTTGTCGTAATAAAAAATCAGCAAGACTACAATATCCGTATCGTTACTTAATACTAAGAGTTTCTTGGATCCATCGGAAATAGCATTGTCAATGTGAAGTATTATTCTGGAGTCTGCTTCTTCCAAATCTGTTCTTTGTAGTCTCTGCAGATTTAGAGAGTCGTTTGTGCTCGCACAATCTATTCTGCTTGTTGCACCAAATATGATGTCAATATCTGGAAAATTTATATGACTTGTTTCCAAGATGTGACGTTGTAGGAATTTCTGAAGAAGTATTTTGTTCTCATTGGAAGCAAAACATTTCGTCTCTTGTACAGGTACTGGAACTCTCTCATTTATTTCCGCCAGTTCGATGCTTTCACAATACCTCAAACCTCTTTCACAAAACTTTGGCGAATCTTCTTTATAATCGTCGGGTAAAAATTCAATCCTACTCGTGGTACTGCTGTAGCCTTTGAAAGAATTCACAAATTTCCATGCGTAATCAATAAAATTTCTACAATCTTTGAAGCCCAACTGGCGACATCTCAACATTACGTCGATATAAACACCCTCAATTCCAGTGACTTCTTCAACCGTAAAAACTTTATCGCCGAAAGCAAATTTTTCCAATTCCTTTGTCAGCTCAGCCTTCTTTGATTTCTCCATTGTCCCAGTTAGAATATTAAATAATTTGTTTCTTTTACTCAAATCGTAAGTAAATAAATTTTTAAAATCAAATCCACGCTGTCGAGCCAATTCCAAAATCTTGAAAAAGGCAACATCATCCATAGATCTGCCTTTTTTGATGTTTTTTGGCATCGAGATATTTTCAGCTGGCATAGACAATTTAGGAAGATTGAATCTTTTGATTGGTTCGTCGATTCTCATTGCCTTATTTAGAATTCTTTCTTCATAAAATTCTTTGTACCGCGTGCAACCCGATTCAGAAATATTCAAAAGAATGGTGATATTTTCCGCTGGACATAATTCTTGAGTAATTATGTTTTTTAGGGGCTCCGAGATATTTTTGAATGGGTTTGTGTGTTTGCAAATAAAATCTTTAATTTTCTCCTTTTGCTCGGATTTTGTGATACTCATTTCATTTGAGTCGTGATGGTCGTCATACTCACTGCTGCTGGTTAGAAAAGTAACTTCCTTGCACAGATTTTGAACGGAGATCATCTCGTGGTGAGTCAAATCCCACATTGTAACGTAGTCGTCATCGTCTGTTTTTCCTCGGATACCTCCACTTTGTTTCTTGCTTCTATTAGCAGTTTGCTCTAAAGCAAGGTCTGGAGCTACAGATGCGTTGGGTACGGAAGATTTTTTAATTGTAAAAAAGCCTTCTTGAAATTTTTCGTTCATTTTCGGGTGTTTTGTAGGTAGTTCAACTATGTCCTGGTAATATATCGTCGCCCACCGGGCATAATTTTGATGGTCAAATACGAAAAATAACGGTAAAATCTTTTTCAGCGTAGTTACATGTAGATTGCAATTTCCGGTCCTATCTGCTCAAATTAAGTCTTTCATCAATTGGACCAACCTCTCAAGGTTATCCGAATATTTATAAAGATCCGATTTTTGCCTCCTACCAGCAACGAAATTTTCAAAATCTTCATGTATTGAAAAATTTGTTGATAACTTTTCGAACAAATGCTGCATGTGCTCATAATTTTTTTCAATCAAAGTATCGGTCAAAATTTCGAGGTCAATTATATTTATACCATAGTCGGTTTCAAAAGATTTTCCGCCAGTTTTCATAAAATCTTCGAATTTCATTCTTTGTAGAGCTTCAGACAAAGCTAAAAACGCCTTCAGACAGCGATAGTAATGACCGCCTCTCATTACTTGGTCCGTAACATTCACTCCAAAAGTTTCCGTTTCGATAAATACATGATCAGCTCCACTTCTTTCTAGGTATTTTCCAATACAACCCATAAAATTTTTTGTTGTGTGAAATGTTCCGAGTAAAATCACAAGTTTTTCAAACTCTTGTTCTCTCAAAAACTTGATGGTTCGAGCTACGCAATATACAGCCTGATCACAAAACATTGCCATCTCTTCTAAGTCAATCGTACAAGCAAAATCAACCGCGTTTTTCATGAGCGTATACACAACTTTATCTAAAGTTATAGGTTGTTTTATGATGGGTAGAAAAGCAGAATCTTGTTTCGGCCGTTTATCTGGATATATTATCGATGTAAAGGCTGACGGTGTTGGAATTTCTTGAATAATTTTGGTGTTTGTTGAAGATTTGAGTTTTATCGATGAATTGTAACGTAGAAGAAACCATATGAACTCCGTAATGCTTATAGATGTATATGCAGCTCCTTCAATAATGTTTGCTTCTTCGTTTAGTCCAAAATCGTTCGGTAATTTAAGTGGTGATTTAGGCATAAAAAAGGATCGCACTTCTTGGAACTTGAATCGGAATTTGAAAGTTCTTTTATAAGCATCAACATTGGTTTCAGAAACTTTAGGCGTTTGAAATAAAGCATCTACCATAATTTGAAAAGCTTCCATAATAGCGTGATGAGAATTTGCGATTTCACCAACAAGATCAAAATTGTCGATAGCTACAACTGCATGAGTTTTCTTCTTGAAATAAGGTACAATACAAAAATTTTCTAACGACCTTTCATAAATATAAGCAGCCCAGCACGTCCGTATTCGCATCACTTCATCGTAACTAATACATAGGTCAAAACGACTGAGACAATCTATAAGAGTTTTACTGCGTGAAGAGCCGTGGATATTCAATGCATTCATTACGTGCAGAGGAGTTTTCTTTTTTCCTTTGTGAACCAAATAAAAAACAATTTGGAAAAAACTTTTCATTTTTAAAACCAAGTATTTCGATAAACCGTTAGTGTATGGTATTACTGTACCACTTTTATCGAGTTCAGAAATATCAGAATTTTGAGAAGAATTCAGGGAATTATTTGGTTGGTTACTGTCGTTCAAGGATACAGGTTGTTTGCCCTCTTCTTCTTCAAAAGTCAATGTAATATTCGGACTGTCAACAGAACTTTTTGAGCTTTCCAAAAATTGATTGTAATTAAAGTTGAACAAAGCAGACGAGAAATGAAGAATGGAATCAGGAATATTCATACATTGCCAAGATTTTGCTAGGTCGTAACTTGTACAAAAAGAGTCCTCCAGATTGAGATCGAAACTGTTACAAGACTTCCGAATTAAATTACCAGCTTCTTTGAGTAAAGTTTTTGATTGAAGCCTTTTACAAAAATCAGCTGTAGTTAATTTTTTATTATAGACGTAGTAGGTTGGTTTGGAATCTGTTGTCTTGGAATATTCAACGATATTAGCAAATGTACTATCAAGAACGTCACGCAGATAATAATTATATATTTGACAATTTTCTGGGAGTAAATTGTTAACTTTGTCGCAAATTTCAGATAGTGCAAAAGATGTTCCTGCTTTGATTTCAGGTATTAGAATATTCATGACATTTTGTATTGCATTTTTTTTTAATTCCGTAGAACTACCGCTTACTCTGTTTGACTTACGTTTTTTGGAAGGCCGGGAAAGATCTCCATTTTCGTGATCCGAGATTGACGAGTCAAGGGTGGCAAAGCGTTTATTGTTTTTTTCTATTGCACCAGGCTTAAATTTTTTCTGAGGAGGACCAAACTCGTCAACTTCATAATCTAAAGCTGATAAATCAAAAATTTGAACGTTCTTATTCGGATTTTCCCCCTTAAAATTGTTAAGATTTTCATTATTATTAATGTTCGAAATGTAATCGCTGTTCAAGTTGCTTGAAATATCAATAAAATTATTGAGATAGCCCGCTGACGAATTTTCTTCAAATGATTCACTGATTTCACAGTTCGAACTCAAATGTGAGTAAGGTATCATCTCCCCTTCCGAATGATCATCAAACTTCAAGGTGCCAAAAAATACATCTTCGGTGTAAGATTCAATTTGGCAGTTGTCTTCTTGATAATTTTGTGATAGGCTGTTTCCATCTTTCTTGCGATCAAAACTTTTTTCATATTGACGTAGACAATTTGAATGGTAGTAAATCCCAAAAAGAATTAAATCTGCCGGAGTTTTGATATTAAAAATTTTGGAATGTGTGTCATCGCGAAAATAATTTGTAATTTCTAAAAATTTTTTTGCTCTGTCTTTACACAATAGTTTATGCAATCCTATCCGTTTACCTTGGATTCTTAAAGTTTTGCGATCACATATCACGCATAAATTATTGTCTTCAGCAGTTTTGTCAGTGGTTGAAGCCAAATTCGACTTTCCAGTTTCAATTTCTGGGACGTGTACCTTTTCACATTCTATTGCATTATTTTCCGCATCAACTTCCTTCGAAAGTTCAACATCCATCGCGTCATTTGAGTTTTCTTCATTTCCTGGATGTTCGACATCCATATTCTCCATGACGACCTGATTGTGAAAAACTGTTTTCATATTCTAGAATTGAAAATTTTTTTGCTCTATACCCATTGAATGTTTTTGTTTTTATAAAAGTATCAAAGGTTTTTCCCTTTTTACAAAGTACTTTTCTGTTTTTTCCATTTGATGGTTGAGTTTTCAGTCTAATATTGGCGGAAAATTTTCAAGTTAACGCGATTGTTTTGAAAGAAAAACTTGTTATCAAGAGTGCAAAACAATCGCATAAAATTTTAAAAACAAGTGTTTGAATTGAGAAACTTGCATTCAAGTATTCCATCGACTCTCATTTTGAAAAGATTGAGAAGAATGTCTTTTTGGCATATATTTGTTTTGAGCAAACTTTAGAAAAACTTGAGAAAAAATTTTTTAATTTAATTGGTGTTAAAAAAACGTTGAATTTTTTAACAAAATTTTTTTAAACAGACACAAAAAGTAAAAAAAAATAGTTGAAATGTCAAGAAACTTTTTTTGAAATAAATATTTGCACTTCGACAGTATTTTGAAAAAACGTTGCGCCGCGCCGTGGAAGTGAAGTATGTGATAATCAA
>WUQG02023748.1:0-11312 GCA_011317285.2 Androctonus mauritanicus | reverse complement strand
TAGAGGAAGCCTCAGTGACAAAATGTAACAAATTTCAAAATAAACCCCCCCTTGACAAAATCCTGCGAACACTACTGCATAGAAGTCATTTGTTCTCACTCCTGCAATTAAATATTTGACTGATAATTGCATGTGGGTGCAAGGTCTAAAGTTATTTGTATTTGAAAATATACAGAAGCTCCTGACTTGATGTATAATATTACCTTGAATATATATCAAATTTTATGCAAATTCCTTACATAAATTTATTACATTAATAATTATGGTAGAACATTGTATGCTGTTTATATAATCTAAAATCAGGAGATTTAATATTGCAACCAATACATGCTCAATTTGTATGACATTATAATAAGTGATGATAAAAGTTTTTTTATTAACTATCAAGAGTAACATTATTTTGTTATAATAGTATCTTAACAATCATTGCAATGGTGCTATGCAAAATTGCACTGTATAATTTTTAAAATATTTTGCATTTCTAGTTTTTATATAAAGTTGAACATATGAAAGCTTAAATTTGCATAAATCAGATTTTCAAAATGTGGAAATCATTAGCTCTTTCGAGATTAAAAATTAGTATTCTCAAAACATTTAAAAATATATTAATCTAACTAATATCATTTTTCCTTATTTGCTAAATTTTGATGAAGTTTAAAATGAACTCTGAAAATAATTCTGTCTCAATGAAATTATATAAAATAACAATAGGAAAAAATTATTTGGAAAAGTATTTAAATAAATAATGTCCAAGTCTTCTTTGAATCAAAAATATTAATAATTTCTAAATAATTTCTAAAACTTCATGGAGAAATGATGAGTTAGCTGGATATTATGTGCACTAACTGTAGCATCCTCCCAAATGAGTGAGTACTATAAGAATTTTTTCAACAAGGGAGGATCTATAGTTTTCATTATAGATGTTTGTAATATGTTCAGAGATGAGAATATCTAAATTTCTGGCAGTGGTACTGACATAAAGAATAGAGTTTTGTTGCAGTTTTAGTGAAATGGAAATACCACAAAGTTCAGAATTTTCTTTGCCATATCCTTGTCAATGATAGGGATTGTAAAGGGGCAGATAGAAGGAGACAGGTATATTCAAACTGAATTTTGATGTAAGCCAATTAATTTTATAAGTGGAGAGGTCAAAATAAATGATGGGGTTTAATAAAAAAAATAAAAAATATCATCACTAGTTTCTAGTCTGACAGCACATTATTCACTATACCTGAGCATTCACTGGTTTTATGGTGATTGAAATTTAAAACAACAAATTATGTTTAATAAGAAAAATTGTTCATATTCTTATTTTTAAAAATTGAAAAATTGTACAAGTATAATTTGCATTTCATGTTTTCCCACTAATGCTAATTTAAAAAAATCAATTATTAATACAAATATAATTAAACAACAAATAAATGCAATTTATCAAATACTATTTATTTTCAAAAATTTTCTATCAATATACTCCTGAAGATATTTTTAACAGTACAAATACAATTTTGTAAATATTGCCTTGTCTGAAATAATTTTGTTCACATAAAAATATTAAAATAAATCAATTCTGTTGAAATTCCCATATCAATTTGAGGGTACATGCAAAACAAGTTTTTTCACAACCGACTTTCCACTGTATTGCATATTCGAACAAGTTATATTAAAGCATTAAAAAAGGAAATACTGTATTAATATAATTGTGAATTTCATTTCATATGCACGATAATTTTTAACAGGAAAAATAATTGAAATATAACAACAACAACAGTCTTTCGGAAACCATTCTTCGTTGAATAAAAAACTTTTATGGTGAAACTTTAAAAATATTTTTATAGATATATTTGGTTCAAATATTTAATGGAATGATATAAAACTGTTAATTTGCTTCTAGAATTGCTAGATGCCAATTCTGATTCCAATTATATAAGGATATTAAATTTGACATGCATAGTGATTTAGAAAGTGCATGTTAATAAATTTTAGTATGTTTTAACAGCTAATAAAATAAGTTTCCAAATTTTGTACTTTAAACAGCACAAAAATGATGAGTTATCTTTTTTTTATCTTTCCTTATAAATAATTCATTTCTACAAGAAAAATAATTTTTTGTTAACACTTCAAGTTCTAATCTGTTTTGAATCAACATATTTTACATGATATGATTATATTTATTGTATAGTAAGAAACATTTTTTTTGTGACCTAAATTTACTTTATAATTGTATACAAATATTCTCACTAATATGAAGCCTTAGAAGGCACTCTAAGACTCCATAATTAAGATATGGAATTTTTATTTGTTCAAAAGTATTTCTAGTTGAACAATTCTTTGTACGCTTTATTTTGTTAAGAACAATATAATAATTAATGCCATATTGAAAAGAACTTTGGTGCTTTTGTGGCACACACAAGAATTTTTAAAAATGATGATGACATTTTCCTTATGACTATAGAGCACCAAAGATTTGTGATTGTAAGTAAAGGAGGCACCAAACTATGTATGTAAATGCAGAGTGACTTCTTTCATATGTATAGGAATAATGTGGCACTTTGCTAATTATATTTTCTATATTTTGCTGTATATATCATCATCATCATCATCTTGATCGTGCTGAGTAAGGAGTACTTTTTCCATTCTGCTATCATAGCTGCTTACTATTTCTTCTGGCACCCTCTTGTAACTATTATTCCATATAGAATGCTGGCACCATCCTAAAGAAGAGGCCTGGAGAATTCCAAATATCACAAGAAATAATATTACTGCTGATCCACACACACTTATAATAGTAAAGGCAATATTTGAGTTTTCAGAGCTGCTATTTAATGATAGTTGTTTATTTCCATCTTTCCCCTCACTTAAAATACTTCGGGGATGATTATCTGAGTTTATACAAATATCTATAAAAGAAGAAAAATTAATATTCCAAAATAAAAATTTTTACTGGAAAAAAAATCTTACATCATCATGAATGATTTAATTACCTGAATTTTTGTCACACGCACAACAGTCTAGAGAATTTGAAATATCCATTTGGCAACAAGGTAAACAGCGATGGTGAGTAGCATCAAATTTCAAAGGAAAAAAACAGCCAAGACATTGGTCTTCAGCAGCACCAAAACATCTTCCACAACTTGGGTGGCAATGCTCACAAAACTAAATAAAAAAATAGAATTCTAACAAGTAATGTATTTTCTAAATTTTCAACAACAGTTTTTTAAACATACTTTTGTATCTTGGTCAAAATATTCATCATTCAAACACTGTATGCAAACTCCTTTCCTAAAAGTAGCATTCTCCCGACACGAAAGACAAGATGTTGGACTGGGACCTAATTATTATTTGTAAATAATTTTTATTTTAAAAACACAAGAATGCAATTTTTATTATATAGAAGAAAAAAAGAATTACCACTACAAGTTTGACAACTATGATGACAAGGAAGACATTCTTTTCCAGTAGGAAGAATACGAAGATAATAATTTTTTGGACATTTTGATTCAGCATGGCACATGCCAAATATCAAATGTTTATCCTTTTCGCATGTTGTACAATTTTTATCTGTTCCATCCACACATGTCAAACAACTTTTATCACATAACTCACAATTATTTGTATGTGCTTTATAAAACCTATAATTTTATTAAAAAAAATTAATTCAGAAATGTGGAAACTTACTAAAGTAAATTCAATATACATATAATAATCCAAAATTTTATAAAATGGAATATCTTATAACTTAATAGTCTCTACAAATATGCATATGAAATACACATTTCAAATATTCTACAAATATGAAAATGATGTAATATGTGATAAATATAAAAATTGTAAGTTTAATAATAAGTACTTATATTCAGCAAATAAAATGAAAATAAATTATTTGCTGAATTTTAACAGATTGGCATACGACTCTATACTAAATATTTTTTAAATATTCTATTCTGTTATGCTCGTAAAATTTAGTTAATGAAACTGAAGATGGAAAACAGCTTTGTAAAGCCGAAAATATTATCCTATGTTTTTAATATGTTTTCATTTAAATAAAAATGTGTTTTCTAACTTTATAGTGCTTGATTCTGAAGTTATGTTATATGATAGGTAAATATGAACTAATATTAGTTTAGCCATATTTCAATATACCTAATAGAGATATAAAATTTTTGTTGAAGAAAAATTGCATTAGATATATCTAGAAAATAATTCTACAATGTTAAAAGTAAATTTCTTGTTAATTTATTTATTGTTATTATTAGTGATACAATAACTTCTTATATAACTATTATAAACATTTTTTAAAATATTATTTACTTGCAAACTTACCCTTTTGGACAGTCAGGTAAGCAATTACCACCATGCAAAACATATCCTTGTATACAAGCTTCACATTTTCCCATCTCATGACCAGTACATTTTAAACAAGATGCATGACAAAGTTGACAATGATGATACTGATTAGCAAAATAACCATCAGGACATGTGTCAACACACTGTCCATTAAATAAATAATGACTGAAAATAATTAAATAGATAAGTTACTAAAATAATAGTTAATTAAAAATTATTATTTCGATAAAATTGTAGTAAATTGTCCCAAAATAACAGCCAACAAGTAATATGAATATTTTTAATTGTTTACACAATCATCATCAGTGTATAAAATGCATTCAAAACAAAATAAACATTTCAGAATAAAGAATTTTATCAATTCTATGATTTGGCTGTTATTTTGGGATAATTATTACTAAATGTACAATTTGAACGATATGATATCATAATAAATTGTTCAATATTTGTGCATTCTATTTGAGTCAATGAATGTAATTCAGATTAAGATATAAAATATTTAAAAAAATAAATTCAGTTGATGAAAATTATTTAGAAAATGTCTATTAAAATTTGATATGCATATTGTATTCAGAATTATCTTATAAAATCTGCTACAAATTATCACTATTCAATAGATAACAAAATAAGACAGACTAAAATGCTGAAAACATTACTGAACTATAATAACCATTAATAATAAATTATGTAAAGTTTAAACAGCTTTTATTCCAGATGTTAGTCTTTCATGCAGTAGAAAGATAGAAAAGAAATCTTTAAATATTTATGGATGATAAAATAATTTGAAATAACTAAATAGTCAAAACAAATTTCAATTTTTCTGCTGTTTAGCTAAAATTCTAATTTGAATTATAAGAAGCTAGACTAAATAACAAATGTATATAGAATTATTGTTTTCATAGTGAGCAGATGTTTTTGATATTTATGGATATCTTTTGATTTTTCAGAAAAAAAATTTTTTTCTAAAAAATCAAGAGGAGTTGTACAATATAATGAAACTGATCTATAATTTGTAAATCTTTAGTCAATTCATAAAAGAGTAATAATTGGCAATTACATAATATGATAGCTGCAAAAAAAATGAAAAACTCTATAATATTAAAAGATTATTTAAAACTTTATTATAATTACAAACTATAGTTTTTTTTTACTCATAACACACTCAATATAACATGATAAACACATCTACATTCATAAAATTTCTATTACACAAAATTTTATAAAAATTTTGCAAATTTCACACCATTGAAAGTTTATTATTTGTTAGAAAAAAAAAACTTATAAATATCGAATTTTGTATAATACAGAATAAAACTTTTATTACTTGCAAAGACATCAAATGCCACAAGTATAGATAGATTAATGCAAAAATTAATATAGGAAACTTAAGCAATACATTTTAAAAGTTGCTGTATGATATACTGTTTAGCTATAATCAGATCAGGTAATTGATGATAAGCATTTATGAGATACAGCAGCCACATTCAAAATGTTAAGATAGTTTCTTCATAGTCTTCAAAATTGATCATTTTGGTATTACACAATCTATTACTAATTTATCTTTCTATACTGTATTTAATAAAGTTCTTGACGGATTCCAATCTGCTATAACTTGAAGTGCCCAAACAACTATTTAATTTTATATCTTTTTTGTAAATTTATTATAAATAAAATAGGATCTCATTATTATACAAAAATAATAATAATAATAATAATAATAATAATCTTATTTTGACTATTTTAAATGCATTTGATTCTCTAATAGAATCCAATAATACATATGAATTTTATTATAACTGAATTATATCTTGTCTATTACAACAATAATATTGGCCTATAATCAATAATTTCAAAAGACTTAATTCTCTGATGAGTAATTCACATATGGAAATTTAATTAAAATTAGATATTATTTATGAGTTATCAAGCTGACAAGCATACAGACACAAAAACAGATACAGCTTTTATTCTATTTTGGAATGAAAAGAATTAAACAAGAATTTATATAAATTTAAACAACTTGGAAAAAATCACATATGATAACGTTTATTATATTTTGTAACAAACAGCAAAAATCACTAATAATTAAACATTAAATTATTATAGTATATTTTAAAAATAATTTAAGCATACCTAGAAAAGTCACAATCAGTGCAATCATTCTTCCTTGGTCCATTACATTCTTTGCATGATTTATCACATTTGTAACCCTGGACACAATTTTCACCTAAAAATATTATTATAGTAATAAAACTGAAAATTTTTACTTATTCATTAAAAAATCATTTGAATATATAAAAATTTTTTCATGAAAAATAATAAAATTCAATAATAATAATAATAATCCTTTAATAAATGAGAAGCTTTTACAATGGAAATTTAAATATATTTTAAGTTTTTAAACATAAAATTAATTTTATGCTTTTTGCCTTTTAATAACAATAATTATCATAGTTATAAAGTTACAATTTATGCACTTTACATAAATATTATTAAAATAATTTCATTGGAAAATTTGAATAATAAAAGGAAAAAAATTACATAAAATTGTTTAAAAAATAAGTGCACTCTAAAAACAAGTACACTACAAAAAATAGTTGAATCAGTTTAAGCAAAAAATAATGTTAATTGATTTGCTATATATTAATATGATTACAGTATGTCAGTCAACAGCAAAACATTGGATTTTCATATTCAATTTTATATTTATCGAATAATCATTATTTCATTAATTTTTTAATATTGTAAAAATATCTAAATGAGATGACGACTCTAGAATCATAATTTTGGCATATTAAAGTAACATATATATGTTAATTTTAAATCATGAAGAGATTTCACAAAACCAGTTTCTTTGCTTAGAGAGTTTTTTTCATAAAATTGATTTATTAGCTTATGATTGGAAGAATAACATTAAAAAAAATGTATGAGACAAAGTATAATTAAAAAACTTGTGGAAAATTTAAATTTTAAAAATTATATGCATTTTAAACATAATATCTACGAAAAACTTATATTTAAAATGAAAGTTATCACATTTTCAATTTGAAATATCAGCAATATGAAAAAAAAGATAATTATAATACTAAATGTATTCTATATACTAGTAGAATGTATATTAAATACATATGAAATTTGAAATATATCTAAAGAATTATGTCTAAAAAAAGATTTTGTTTATAAAATTCAAAAATCAATTTAAATCAATTTAACATGTATGTTGTTAAATATTATTTTATTTATCCACTATAATGAAATTATTTGAACAATCTCCAGAAATACATTGTAATGATATTTGATCTATATCAATTTTATTATGTAATATATAAGAATTTCAATTTTAGAATCTTAGAATCCCAGATATTTTTTTAAAATTCCAATTTCCTCTAAGAATAAAAATATTATTTAAATCTAAATTGAAACATTTGATAGCCTTTATTTTTGTATTTTTTAGTCTCTTACAATTATGAATTTATATCATATAGGAAGCTACAAACATTGTGAAAAAATTTTCAATCTTCTAAATTTTTATTGAATATTGTAATACCTAGCAACATTGCAATCCATCAACATATCTTGTTTTTATATTAAATTTGAATTATTTATGAAAGAAAAAATTATTCCATATTTTCCTTTATATAAATGCATATTATTATTATTATTATTATTATTATTATTATTATTATTATTTAGTATGTCATCTAAATATTATCAATAAAAATGCAGGATATCATCAGAAAAATATATTTTCACAGAAATTTAGTTTAAAATAATAATAAAAACATTTCTATAAATGCCAATCATAATTTAAAATTGCATTTTATATTGTATGGCAATCTAACTAAACAGAAAAATGCATTTTAAATCTATATGATTCTTAATATATATTTATTCTATTATAAGATGAATTTTTGTAAAGAAATCTCAACTTATAATTAACTTTTACTTTAAAAATTTGAACATAACGTAATTCATATCCCACAGAATTACTGCTTCTGGAGATCAGATGATGAAGTAAATGAAGGGCATAAGACATATCACCAGCATGCTCTTCATGTAATATGAGGCAGACAACAACAGTTGAATATGCATTCCTTGTGTTGTTAAAGTCAATAGAAAATGGGGATGTCTGAAGAGCATATAACGCATATTATGCTGTATGAGTTTAACCAAGGGCATGCAGCAACTGTAGTGACATGAAACATCAGTACCATATATGGGCAGGGTACTCTGAATGTCAAAGTATCAATGATGGTTCCAGAAATTCCAATTTGAGAACAGGGCTTTCATGGATATGCGCAAACTGCTGAGCTAGATAATGATATGCTGAGAGCTTCTGTTGAGGAGAATCCAACAATCAAGGAATTAGCCACAATCAGGTGTTACCAAACTTTTTCGTATGCGGGCCAAATTTCCGAAGTATTTTAAAAAAGTGTGGGTTTGCAGGCCGAACACTATATCAAAACGGATAAGACAAATTATTACTACATTTTTATAAAAAAATAAAATAACTGCATTTTTATAATACTTTTATTGCGTAGGTACCTTTATTAATAATACAAGTATGCAATTAATTTTTACCAATACAATTATCATGCATTAAAAGATATTATAGTTATTTGAAAGATTGTTTTGTAAAACTTACCATAATGATAACTACCATCAAAAAAGCTTTATATTTTTTTTAATATTTAAAAATTTTATGTTATTCCAAAAATGTTTTAACTGTGGGTTCAATATTTATGAATTAATGAGAATTTACTGTATCTGTTAAAAAATTTTTAATAAACTTTAAAAAAGAACTTCATAACAGTTTTTATAAACAAACATTTTATATGGTCATATTTTTGTTGCAGCATAATTCTATTGTAATTAGATTTTGTTATAACAAAATTTAATGAAAATACTAAAGGATTATTAACAAAGTCATTTGATTCTGATATTTTACATATTTAACACATTTTGAAACATAAATAAATAAAATTGAATTTAAGATAATCTATCAGGTTTTCCCAAAATAATGTCATTTTTAGCATCAAGTTTTGAAAGCATATAAAAGATAAATCACTTGCTAAAACTCAAAGCACAATGTGCTTTTCAGTAAATTGATATTTAAAAAAGCTTTAAAAATTCATGTTTAGACAATATGAGATACATTTGAACAAGTGCAATATAAAAAATGATATTACTTTTGGGATGACCTGATCTATATTAAACTATTAAGATCTACAGTACTTTTGAGAATAAAAAGTTGATAATTTATGATTGTGTCAAAAACTAACAATAAGTATGGATAAATTATTATGGATATATATATATATAAACCAATGAACATCATTAACTTATATACATGAATTACAGCAAACTTTTTACAAGATCATCAATATTGGAGAACAGATGAGACAGTATTACTTTTTAAATTTTTCTGTTATTTTAAGTTTTTTATAAGGATGAACAAATAAGAAAAGAATGCAACTTAATTAATATACTTAACTTTCATAACAGTGCTGTCAACTTATGAAAGAACACAGCACTGTTATGAAACTTATGAAGACATATAAGAAAATAAATAAGATAGAACTTAAAAAAAAAAAAAAAAGCATTTTTTCATGAGCAAATTAGTTTTTTTTAATATTTAAAATAAATAAATATTTTCATTAGATTTTACATATGCTTTTATTGTATACAGTCAAATTTAATTTTCCTTCTCACTTACTTTCAATGAGTTCCTTCCTATGAAAAACACAGCACTAAAAGCAAAAGATTTTTAATAAGGCATAATGCTTTCAGACCACATGGAGTCCCTCATCAGTGCTGAATACTCAATATATAACATAAAACGAATTTAGAATGTCATATATAACATTCTAAATTCGTTTTATGTTATATATTGAGTATTCGGCACTGATGAGGGATTCCATGTGGTCCGAAAGCGTTATGCCTTATTAAAAATCTTTTGCTTTTAGTGCTGTGTTTTTTGTATGTTTAGAAAGCAAAGTATTTATTTAATGTAAATACAGTTATTTTGGCATAAAGAAAGAATCAATTGTAGTTTGTTTTTTGGATGCAATACTGCATACATAGATCAAACCTTCGTATGCAACTATTGTACACATCTTGTCATCACTAATGTTTTTTGATCTTATGTAACGTGTTACTTTAAGTGCTCTAAGTGCTTCTGCCCGACTGGGAGAGTCCACAGTTTCGCCATCTGATACTTCAGATTCCTCTGAATTATTACTTTCAATTGATGATGGCATAACTTCCATAATTATATCATCACTCTGCACACAAACTTCCATAATTATATCATCACTCTGCTGATGTTGCTGTATGTTGCTGCACACAACATACAGCAACATCAGCATCACAATCAACAAAACTAACAAAATCAATTCCCCCTGAAATATGTGCTCAGTCCATGTCTTCTGGTACATCAAGTAATGCATCATTTTCAACATTTTTTAACCCAATTTCAGTTTCATCTTTTATAATGCCAGCTCTTTGGAAGCACTTACGTATTGTGTCTGGTTGCAATTGATCCCAAGCAGTTTGTATGAACTGCGTTACCTAGATACAGGTAGAAAAGAAATGAAAATGTAAAAGTAATATCACTCATTACATGTGTAGAAGATTGCAAAAACATAACTGTACTGTCACTTGTTGTAGGATTAGGATACTGTATATATATCCTAATCCTACAGTGAGTTTTTTGGCTTACTTGTAAACACTATAAAATAATTCAAGCTCTTATAGCAAGTAAAATTTGGTTTTTTATTTGGCATAATGTTTTCGGATTGTTACGAGTCCCTCCTCAGTGCCAAGATATACATAGGATAACTACAGTTATCAAGAAGGCAATAGAACAGATTCTATTCTATTGTCTTCTTGATAATGATGCCTAAGTCCAGAGGTTGAAGATAGCTCATACAATTTGCTGGAAAAAATGCCAGCTCTGTGTTACTGAA
>WUQG02023737.1:0-11312 GCA_011317285.2 Androctonus mauritanicus | reverse complement strand
TCAACTTTCGTTTATCTGTACAGTTAATCATATATATATTTATATTTATTATCAGGAGGTTTTCTGGGACCTCACACCTCAAAAGAACAACAGTGTTTTTGGCATAGCATTCATAAATTGCCAGAGAGATGGGAAAAATGTATAGCTAGCAATGGACAATATTTTGAATAAAATTTTATCACTTTCATACAATAAACATGTATTTTCTATACAAAAATTCCTGTTTTATATTTACACACCTGATATATACCATATTTTGTAATGTATTTCACAACTCTACTAATTAATAGTTCCTTATTTCACAGATTTGAATGAAAAGTTCTGATTATAAAGTGAAAACTATTGGTGTAATCATCACCATCCTGAAATACTGCCATAATTTGTTAAATAATAGTGTAATTTTACATTATATTGGTTTCTAGAACATTCTGCTATAATCATATTTAAACTTCTTGAAGACTAGAAATTTTTTCAGAAGAAATTTTTGAAAATTTTCTAAAATTTGAAAATGAAATTTCATATTCATAAATACAACTGTCATAACTTGAGATGCATGTGTATAATAATATGCAATAACTGCAATATTAGCAATATGTATATGCCCATACAGATAGGTAACATCAGAAAGCAACATTTATCATCAAATAAAATTGATTTAAGCATTAATTATTTTAACAAATATTGAATAACTCTATCATCATCATTTTTTAATATTTTTTCCCCTCATTCAGTAATGATGTTATTTAAAGAGTTCTTTCAGGCCATGATAAAAGATAATAATCAGCAGTAAACCCTTAATCATCAAACTATTTTAATGTAACTATACACAGTTCCAAACTTGTGAATTATTACATTCTTAAAGAATTTGAGTGTGTTGAATTTTGCCTAAGCTGAATTTATGTAAATTTAGTAGTAGAAAATCATTATGGTAAAAGTAAAAGTCATCTTATATACTGTCTATATAGCTTATTAGAAAAGTAGAATATCTATAACAATAATCATAATATAATGCTCATGTACAAATTTACATACAATATTACAACAGTTATTATGTCAGATGATAACTTTACTATCAATAATTGACAAAAAAAGTAATGTTAAATACTCTCAGTGTCATAATATTGTAAAAATGATTACAATCAAAATAAATTATTATTATTTGTTATGATTGTATCATTTATTTATTTATTTTTGAAAAATTACAAGTTTAAAATTGTGCAATTTGAAATTACATAAATTGGAGATGACTATCTGTAGTCAAAAATGATTTCATTATGGCTTCTATATATTGATGTAAACTAGCATTAAATTAATTTCATGAACTGAATTAATTATTTTGGCAACTTCAATTTAAAAGAACACCTAATGAAAACTATTTTCTACCTGTAAATATTACACGACATTACTCAAGAGAAAAATTAAATGACTTCTCATATATACAATTTAATGCCAAATAATTTATTAGTATTAGTAATTAAGTTATTTATTTATTTTTAATATTGAATTAAAATTCAAAAACATATTAGCAGAATTTTAAAATACAATACTTCTAGTTTACAAATTCCAGTTTAACAATTTCCCAGATTTGCAAGTTTTTTCAAATATGAATAAAAAAAAAAATCAACAACATGAATATTAATTGAATAAATAAATGCCAAACATTCATAATAAGGTATTTCAAACCACAGAAATAGTTACACAATACAGTATAGCTAATTTAGTAGCAAAAACTCCATTGTCTGCTATAAAAATGAAAAATCAGTATGAAGAATCAAGAAGTGAAAGTAATGCACCCTTTGGTTGAAAGGTTTTACCAGCATATTAAGTAAATAACTTTCATTTCCCAGATTGTGCTTAAGGAAACAGTTCATATGAATAAAAGCTCATCTACTTATTTATCAATAATAATGAAGATTAAAAAGTTTATAATATTTATAAGACAAATAATTTATTATTATAGTTTGCTTAATTTTATTTTTATTTCTTTAGTATAAATAAATCATTATTTAATCATAAATTACTGATTTTTTAACATTTACTTAATTTTATTATGGTCAAATTTCATGTTAAGAATGGAACCTCTGTTTTAACATTATGTCTATGAAAATCAATTCTTGATTTATAAATTCTTATATTATAAATCATTAACACACTCCAGAAATGAATCAATTCATAAAATCAAGAACTATCTGTAATTGTAAATTTTGTTAAAAAATTAAGATTTTTCTTGTGTTACTAAACTGTAGCAGTAGCTAAAAACCCACTTAATAAACTCAAATCTAGCTTTGTTTTTCTGTTTAATACAAGGCATGTTCAAAAAATAAGAACCAGTAGGGTGTAAAAGTTTCTACAAAGCATTATTGAATATATTTAATACATAATTTTGTTACTTATAATAAATTATTTTTCTACATAATTGCCATATTACTGAGGCATTTGTCATATTGTGACACCAGTTTTTGTATTCCTTCATTGAAGAAACTCACCACCAAGCAGTTCACAGCCATTTTTGTACACTATGTTTTGTCTCTTGATCACTCCCTAGATTCTAGCTACCTTAAAAATCTCTTAATGTAGAGAAAAAGTGATAATCAGCAACAGGAAGATCAGGATTGCATGATGATAAAAGTTTCCCACCCAAACTGTTTAATGCATGTGTATAGGCAGTAGTGTGTAGCTGTGTATTGATCACATAAGAAAAATTCCAACAATCAGTAACTGATGACATCAGTTCTGAATTGCTCAATGGAGCCTCATAAGGATTTAACAATACAATTCTGCATTAACAGTCATCCTCTGATCCATAAAGTCCATCTTTGTGGTCTCAAAAATTGTTATTAGCTTGAAAAAGTATGCCTCCATCTACTTGAACTTTCTTGGTTTTAGAAACCTTGTATATGCTGCTATTGTAAAAATTATTGCTTATTTTCTGGTGTGTTGTGAGCATTCCATGTTTCATTACCAGTAACAATATGTGGTCAAGGAATTCATTGCCGTCTTTGTAGTAATGTGCCAGAAACATCAAGGCAGCTGCAATGTGCTGCTATTGTATGTATTTGTCATCATTTTTGGCACCCATCTGAAACAAAGTTTTTGATTATAGAAGTGGTCTCTTATGATTTTATGCATTAAAGATCAAGACACCATTGGAAACAATTTTGTGCAATTCAGAAATTGTGAATCATCTGATTTCTGATTTGCTGCATTCACCTATTTCTTCAAATTATCTATCATCAAAAAATCTGAACCACTTCATTTTTCCTCATACACATTGGTCCTAGTTACCTTGAATAACTGATACTATTTTCTCATATTCTCTTTGTTTGTTACTCTCTCAATGTAAAATTCAGCAACTGTCTATAAATTTCTGTTGCACTAACATTTTTTGTGTTCTAAAATCTTATCACTTACATTTCACAGGCAGCAGAATTTGTAATTTTAACATCCATTTTAAAATAATATTGCAAAACAAGCAACTTCTATAGAACATTACTTCATCACATGTTCTACTAGATGCAAAGACAACAATTAATATGTTTCTAAAAATTTTTAATGCCAATGGAATTAGGAGATACATCCAGAAAATAAGAACTGATAGCACATAATGGCTACACAGGCAATACTAATACTGATGAAGTATTAGTATTGTCTGTATAGCCATTATGTGCTATCAGTTTTTACTTTCTGGATGTACCTCATAGTTCCATTGCTATAAAAAATTTTCAAAAACATATCTGCAACATTTTTGAACTGACAATTTAAGTGAAAAATCTTATGAAAAAGTAAAATTTTACTTTGCTCAAACTAACATTAGACTATTCAACCCTCAAATATTGGTTCAAGCACAAACATACACTGTTACAAAGCTCTTGCCTATTTGAACACTATATAATATTTTCATGGTTATAGTTTTAGTAGTTTTGAAATGTATAAAAGAGAGATTATATAATTTCAGATTTATATATTATTGTTAATAAAAATATTTATTTTAAATGATTTACAAGGCATTTAATTTTGATAATTTGTATTTTTTTTTTTTAAGTTTAAATGTAAATACTTCCAACTAATTATGCATATTTGTATGTAATATAAATTCATGATATTTATTCTTGCAAAAATTCATTTTCAACACAAATAATCTGAATAATATAATACTATGAAAAATACAATTTTTGGAGTAAATTTTCTCAAAAAAAATAAAAAATAAAAAAAAATATTAATAATTTGTGTTAATAATGAATTTTTCATAAACTACCCTATATAAACAATTTTTAATTAAAAAAATTGAAAGAAATAAGTCAAAATTAGTAATCTCATGATTTATAAAATGAAAGTTTATTTGCAATAGTATTAGCCATAACTACTCTAATATATATTTATTGATGTCAAAAAATTATAAAGGATTAATAATAATAAAATTTTATAAAATTTAAAATAAATAAAAAAATATATATATATATAAAATTTATTTGTAATATTTTACCTGATGCATTGTTAATGATTGAACTTGACGTTTCAATACACTCATTCTAGCTGTGGTGACAACTGAACGTACATCTGGAACTACTGTATCACTAAATACTTCATTAATTAAACGATGATTTCTTAAATATCTTGCAGCAGCAACATGCTTTACAGAAAATTCATCAATATCTATAAAATAATTTAAATATATAAATATATATTTTAACATAATATTTAAGTAATTCATAATAACTGAAATGCATATATTTTAAATTTTTTTAGATTCTCTAGAGATAATATAATCAATATTTCAATAAATATTCATTAATTGTTGGTGTGAAGTATTATTTTTTAAAACTTGATCAAAATTTGACAATTTTTTATGATCATCATAAATTCCCAGTTAATAAGGAAATTTTCTTTTCAATATTAAAGTTTTGTTTAATCTATAAATCTAAATAATATGATATATAAATCAGAAATATTCTTACCTTCTTCATCTTCAGCAGGTTGTATGCAAACTTTCCCATCCATCTTCTGTGGTACCAAAAGCGACTAAATAAAAGTCACAATTTACTTAGTTCTGAGAAAGATTTAAATTTCATAAAACAAATTTAAAATTTGGCATGCATTGTGTAAAATTCATTTCAGATGCTAGAAAACTTGTTTTAATTTTTATATTTTAAAAGAAATTTAGACAGAAAAATATAAAATTCTAAAGGACGAGATTTACTTTAAATTTTACTGGTACAGTATATTAAATGTAAAAATTTATTTAATTTTTTATGATTCAAAAATTTATCAATGACAATTAGCATTACATTCTAGTGGGCAAATAATCTAATCTAATATTTAGATTTTTTCAAATTTATATTTACAAAGAAAAAATGTTATTTTCTATTGTTAATTTGAAAACAGAATTTTATTGTAATTTAAAGAATGCTTTATTCAGTTAATAAATTTTAAAATTAGATTATTTTTGTTACTAAAAGATTTATAAGATCAATTTCAATGTAGGTTATAAAAGAAAAACTTGTAAATAATATAACTATTCTTTTTCTAATAAAACGAGCATATAATTAATAATTCTAAATTATTTGAAATTAATGTATACTTGTTTTAAAATTAAAATTAATACTTATATGATGATGTAAGATAGAATAAAAATTATATAATAATGAATTATATCAATGTGAATATTATAGAAATTTTTTTGTAATAATCTTATTGAAAATTAAAAGCCCAGTTTTATGCAGATAAAAAGGAATAAATAAAACTGAATTTGAAGGAATCCATCTCAGCATTTGCCTAAGTGACATTGGGAAACCATATAAATTACAGCCAAGATGTTTGACAAAACAAATTTACAAATTGACAAATTGATATTACAGATGCATGCTGTATTAGTATATTCAAAATTATAAACTAAACCTAGATTGGCACTGATCACTAGAGTTTTATAATTATATTTTTAACTGAATAAAGCAAAGGTAAATAAAAATACATCTTTAATAAAAATATTCACCATTTCAAGCCCACAAATTTCTTAAATATTCAAATGAAATAAATATTGAAACACTTCTATTTTAATAACACACACAATATTCAAGACATGGATAATGCTAATATTTACAAAGCTGAACAACATATGA
This sequence comes from Androctonus mauritanicus, assembly GCA_011317285.2. Lineage (NCBI taxonomy): Eukaryota > Metazoa > Arthropoda > Arachnida > Scorpiones > Buthidae > Androctonus > Androctonus mauritanicus. Next base: position 5,196 of record WUQG02023737.1, on the reverse strand, counting down.
TAATATTCATATATATATTTATTTATATAAAAACTAATTTCACTTAAAACATGCTGTAATTTCTTATAATGTAATAATGTAAACTCAAATCATGATACTGAATATGTCTAAAATCAGTGTATAAATTAATTGTGTTAGTGCTGAATTTTTCCATGTAGATAAAAATAAAAATGAAATAAAAATACAAGATATAATGCAGTACTTTATTAACTGATATTTCTTACAAATATTAAATGTGAATAATTTTAATTTTTGTAAATTAGAAATGACAAAATAAAATGTTTAAAAATATTAAAATTAATGCATTACTGGAAATATTTGAAAAGATATACGTACAGCAGCAGGGCTGCGTTCCAAAGCTTCTCTTTCTTCAGCTGCTTGTTGAGCTGTTACATAACAGATAATGTTGTCTCAAATGTGTAACCATCAAATCATTTTGAAATATAGTAATGTCTACAAACTTATCTTAATTTTGCAAACTTAGCATACTAAAATAAAACAGGAAAATATGATCCATAATATTCAATTAAACAAATGGGAAATGATGTAAGGGTCTATTAAACTGAAATTTTAATGGAATCTATACATATATATATATTAAAAAAAAAAAAAGAAAAAAGAAAGTTAAGTGATATCCCTTTCTTATAGATTCAATCCATAAATCATTAATTGTTAAAATTTTTGAGTTTACAAGGTTAATACACTGATTTTTTTGTCCCTTACCTCTGACTTTTGCTGCTACCCATGCTTGATAAGCAGGGGAATTATGGTAAGATTTAAGAGCCTCATTATATTCCATCTAGGAATAAAAATTTATTATTAGAACAATTTATTACTCTTTAAAAGGCTCTAAAATATTCACATCATATTGTGCTATTATTGGTCACCTTTTCTGCTTCATAGTCATCAATATATTCTTGTTTTGAATCATCAGGTAACTCCCTCCACATCTGTCCAATAATCTTGCCAATTTCCCACAACTTCAGATCTTGATTTTGGGCCTTTACTTGATCCCATACCTTGATATAAAGTTCAATGTAACACACATTTGTTTTAATTTTTACTTTTTAATGATTAATAGTTAAAAAATTAGGTTTTTAATGAGCACTAGGCAAATTTTAAACAAAATTTTAGAGGCATGATAATAATGGTCATTTCTGGATGCTAATCAGCATTGATTTTGTTTAAAATGTATAGCTGAATAAAAATCTTGAAGAAAAATCCTGTATGATATCCAGTATAATTTAATCAATAATTGCATAAATATAGTTAATCAATTTAATTATTTAACTTGCTTTCAAATTCCTTCTTCATATTTTATACTTCAGCCAAAAACAGAGGCAATCAATCATATTAAATGATCTTGTTAAAAATGATGGTAGTAAAGTAAATCTGAATTTTAATAAATTCCAAAACTCCAGGCTTATGGCTTTAGTTTGGCTGTGAAATTCACTGACCCAGATATTCAATAAAAATGCACTGAGAATGCATCAATCAAGATCAATTTCCATAAAAATGCTGCATGTAATGATCCAACATCTTTTATTCACATACATGCTCTTTTTATTACTTTTGCAAATAATCAATTTCAAACAAATTATTAAAATACATGTATTTTATATTTATTTCATATATAAATCTTTAAATTATAAAAATATCAATTTTAATTTAAAATATTATATCTATAAAAAAGGGAAATATTAAATTTACTAAGTCGGATCATTTATGTTGCAATTATGGAAAAAGAATATCATATATCAATAAATTAAGTTTTGATTTGTTTTAAGATATAAAAATTGTCATAATAGAGATTAAGTCATTTAAACATTATAAGTTCTAAAAATTTAATTCTTCTCAATCATAATTTCAAAACTTAATAAATTATTTATATTATTTAAATTCTTCTTTTGTTTTAGTTTTTCCACGTTTTGTTTTTAAGATTTTAAATTTATCATTAATCATGTTTATGTATAAATATTTCAAGAAATATCTTTAATTGTATGATTTATATGATTATTATAAAATGAAAAAATAAGAAAACATTATTAGTATTGTATTTATAGAAAATTATTAAAAATAAATCACAAACAATAAAAAAAAAAACAAAAGAAAATAAAAATAAAATAAATAAAATTTTATTATGGCAATTTTGTTACATAATTGGTGAGATTACTATATTTCAACTGAAAATTATTTTACAGATGAAAATATTGACATTCATTGATTATTTTTGTTTAATTTCTCATCTTGAAAAAAAAAATCAATAGTAATTGATTTTCAAAGAATTTCTCAGAAGTATTCTATAGTTCAGCTTCATGTTACAAAGAATAATATGAACTATTTAAGATGGTAATTTTTAAATTTATTTCATTCTTCTATATATTATTATTATTATTGTTATTATTGGTAACATCCATGCAAAGAATTTAAGAGAAACTTTTATTAGAAATTGTACATGCAAATTTTTGAGAATATATTATTAAAGATATTTAAAACTAAATTTATGAGAAAAAAATTTATGAAATTCCGTATATGTAGAGATATTAATACAGATTCAGATTCAAAATGTAAGAATAAAAAGGTGAATCTCTAAATAAATTTAATGCATTGTTTTTTTAATATATTTATCAAATTTTTTGGTATACATGTAAAAATTGCCAAAAATAAATAATGTAATTATGTATTATAAATTTCAAATAAATTATTATAAATGCAATAGTAAATAAAAGTTTTTAAAAAATAATTAAATTATTGTTTTATTTCCTTTTTTAGTTATAAATATAAAATTGATAAAATGATATTCCACAAAATAGCAAATACTGAATAATTATGTAAGTTTTGAAAATTCTGATTAGATAAATAATAAATTAATAAATAAAATGAACTTTCCACTCAATTTAAATTTCTTTATGTATTTATTATTATTAAATTAATAATGAATCAAAAATAGAATAAAATGTAAATTAATTTTATCAAATATGAGTTGCAATGATTCTTTGGTTATATTAAAGAAAATTTTTAATTTTAAATTTGCTGCAAATTTTTATTTTATTTAAATTATTCAATAATAAATTCTTTGAATAACTCTTTCATTTTGTACATATTTTAATGCAGCCTAGCCTCTTTAAAAAATATTTAATTAAAGACAAAACCTAAAAATATATGAAATAAGGCTGTTCTTATAATGAAGAATTTCATATAAATATCTGAAATTTTCCTAATAGTAACTATAATGATAGAAAAACATGACAAATTTTCTTAAAATATTAAATTAAAGCCTATATTAAAATGATGTCTTATTAATATCATTAATAACCATATATATTATTAACAAATAATTCAAATAATAACTGCTATAATCTCAAATAATAAAATAACTAAACTGCATGATGTAGCTTTGAATTCTTTTTATTAATATTAAAATGAAATAATTCTAACAAATATTTAAAATAAGGAAAAAATAGCTGAAGCCCACAACAATTTTAATGAATATATATTTTTAACTTAAATTAATCTCTAGTCTAACTTAATGTATAAAATAGTTCATAAACAGCTATTTTATATATTAAGTATAATGTATTAAGTAATGAACACAAAACTTATGCTTAATAATGGACAGAAATATGAAAATAATTTCAAATTTTGTTCTATATTGAATAAGAATGATAACCATTTTAAACTATCAACACAAAATGAAAAGATCTGGGCTTGATTTTGATTTATAAGATACTATTATAGAATGTTTGACCAACCACAACTATTTCAAAATCACTGATATCCTTCATTAATTTTGATAATGTAGTAGACATATTAAAAATATTTAAAGAAAGAACACCGCCTCCTAACAATTACTAAACAATCTCTATAATTGCATTTATAAAATATTTTAATTATCTTATCAATAAATGATATTCTAACCATTAATCTACATCATCTCAATCCTTCAAGAACATGTAAGCTTCATAAAATATATGGCATAAAACAAGAAAATGTAAAATCAATCCAATAAAAATAAAAGCATTGCATGCGTATAGACTGCTAATATGTTAAAAAATTTTATCAAGGTACAGTATTAATATAAAAAAGTTAATATAGTAACAAAAAAAATTTTAATTTTTTAAAAATAATCCTATTAAATTAATTTAATTCATCCAGAAATCATGTTCTAGTAAACAATAGCAATAATAAATATAGTGAAAATTTGAACAATTTCAAAATTTTGAATATGGATACAATTTTTTCATATCTCATCCAATGCATACATACAATCATCATATAAATTTACACAAAAAATTTAAAAAAATAAGTTTATATTTTTTATGTTAACTAGAAAAGTTTTATAGATTGAATAGATTTGAAATAAGAAAAAAATTAAGGTTTATTCTGTCAGTATATAGATTTTAATTGAAAATAAAATAAAAATCAAAGAAACTTCTTAACATAAAACTATTTGAGGATTTATAAACTTATCTATTAAGTATGATTCTGGATTATCTATTTTTCATGCATAAAATGATTCAATTATCAAAAACAAGCACTATTAGCAAGTCTAGCAATTTTTTATTCTTCTATCAAATCTACAACAGAATTCTCAATGTATCAGAATTTTGTTGTAGATTTGTTCTGTCTTAAGCCTCTTGATATGTATATAGACTGTTGTACTAAAGAGGGAGCAATACTTGGGTCCGAAAAAGTTATACAAGAATAAAAAATTGATAGACTTGCTAATAGTGCTTGTTTTTGATAATTGGTTTGATAGAAGTAAGTGATTTGTATGTATTTATAAAATGATTCATTTAAAATTTTTAATTTTGCTGAGAAAAATATTTAAATTCTAAATAATGTCAATAATTTGGTGATTTTAAAATGTATTCAATATTTTTTACTGCTTTTAAATTGCTTTTTTTCTATTCATTAAAAATTTAATAAACAAAAAAATCAAAATATTAAAAAATATGTTTACCGTATATACTCGAATATAAGCTGACCCCCCCCAACTTCGGAGTTTAAAAATCGATAAAAATGCGTAACCCGTGTATAAGCCTACCCCCGACTTCAGCACTTAAAGTTTGATCTTTGATTTTTAGTTAGATATATTAATGCTATTTGCCAAAATAAATATTGAAATTTTAAATATATATATATAAAATAAATTATAATAATACAAACACCAGTTTATCAATTTAAAAGACAAAA
>WUQG02023726.1:0-11312 GCA_011317285.2 Androctonus mauritanicus | reverse complement strand
ATTACTCATACAGTTCCAAATACACCCAAAATTTGGTTCAAATCGGCGTCGGACAATTCCCTTCCTTCCCTTGTTAGATAGGCGATCGATTGACAAGTTTTGGTCGGAATCCCGAACATATTCCTACCCGATCAATCCATACATCAATCCTTTTTCCCCGGAGAAGACGTTTCCTGATCGTCTTCCATTCCTATTACATTCTTTTCTCTGCCTTCATCGGGACACCTTCGTTTCATAAGATTCCTTATGTGACTGTAGTTCTTTTTATTTATTTGTTATTCTCTATCGTATAGAACAGAGTACTCAGGGCCAACTGCAACGATAAATAAGACGATTGTTTAACCCTCTAAGGTGTCATTCCTGGTTGAATTATGATGAGGTGTAGAGTGACACATTACAGGCAGCCCGAACTCCGTGTCCCACAAGTTTGTCTACAAAGACATAAAAGTATATTTTTCTAACAGATAATACTTATGGGAATAAAAACCAATGCGAATTAAACTGCTATTATTTACATGATTGAATTATAGTCTATCTAAACAAAATATTTGTTTCTCTCACGCTTTCTCTCATTACATATCGCAATCAGGATATCAGAATCACAATTATGTTTTATTTATTATTATTGTTTTTAACATAGATATAATTTTATTTCATTAAAAGCTATATATAATTCCAGATCCAAGCTTTACTGTCGCCCAACTCAATCCAAGTTTTTTGTATTTTTCTCAGTGATCATGTAACTGATATCATTACATTCCCGACTCCAAAGTATTAGATATGTTTATTATTAATGGTGGTGAAGGCACATCTGGGACCATGTTTCAGTCTAATTCCCATAAAACAACATACAAAATGTTTCAGAGAGAAGTGGCGCTTTATAGGTTACCACGTGATCGAAACCAGAAAGAGCGACTTTTGAAATTTTATCATATATCTAAGAGGTCCATTTCAAATTTAACATATTTTTGCATCGTATGTTCGAAATCAGAAGAACCCCCTTCAAATTTTATCATATACGCAGAAGGTCCTCAAATTTAAATTATTTTCAAGGAGAGGGGGCGCCGTTTTCTAATGTTGTCTCAGGTGATAAAATATCTAGATCCGTCGCTCATACATGTATTAATTAAATTAGCAAAAAAATTATTTTTGCTAATTATAATTTGGTGATATTTAACACTGAGATTCCGAAAGGTAGATCCAAGATTATATATTGTATTTTGAATAAAATCTACTTATTTTAGCATTTAGTACCTCATCGTTAACTGAACTGAACTACATTGAATGAATACATGCTGGATTGTTATCTCACGGGAGAAAAAGCTTTCAAGTAAATAACGTTATAAGCAACTCTTAGCTGGATTATATAAAATGAATGTTGGTAGACAACTTTTTATTATTATGTAGTGACTGCATTACATAACTAAAATTCAAAACACAGTTAATACAACTTCCGTTAAATGTATTTAAATTTTCAAAAATACGTATAGACGATTTCCTTTTAACTAGTTTAAAAACGTAAAACGCATATTCTGGAAGTTTTCCAAAACAATTTTTATATTTACGAATATTAATGTTGTATTAACGGAAGAAAGGTAAATATAAAAATTGTTTTGTAGAACTTCCAGAATTGAATATTTACATATTGGAAGATATATTAATCTGTAAAATTTAAATAATCTGTAAAATTTTAATACAAAAACATATAGCTTCAGAAGTAATCCGATTAATATTGGAAATTTATTATGAACCTCACTGTAGTGAATATTTCTCTGATTTTGACCAAAACGTGGTCTTGCGTTATAAAAAAAAATGTAAATATGTTAAATTTTATTTCTAAGGAGAAATATGAAATTAAATTGCAAAAATAATATAACTTATAATAATAATTTTATACATGAGCTGGTAATAACGAATGTGGTCTTGGTGATATATTAGACTTGTTTGTTTTTTGTTTAATTTTTGTTTATCTGTCGATCACTTCGTAATTAAGTTTCGCATGAACGTATCGCTATTTGGTCACGATATTTACTACATAATACTTTTATTTAATTTTCTTGAATTTATTCAATTGAAATATTTGGAATTTCTTACAATTGCAATCGATATTGTTTTCACATCTCACCGGATGCTTTTTGGATATGTATGCTATTAACGATCTACAATAACAGTTTTTCTATCCATTTTATTCTATTATTATGAAAGAAATAAACAAATATATGAATATTTGTTAATTTCTTTCATGAAAATTGTAAAGTTTTGCAGATTATCATCATTGGAAAAACATTCGTTACATTTGGAATATTAATGTAATTAATTGTAAATCATGTATATGTATTTCAAACAAGTTTTAGGAAAAGCGATTTTTTTGCTTCAAGGTTGATCAAACTGTATAAACATATTTATTTTTAATAAAATTTATCAGTTATTTATTGATAATAAACATTACTCTCTCTTCTAATAACGAAATTTCCGTTGATAAATAATAGTTAAATTGGAAAATATTTGAAATACGCTTTTCTCCAGTTCAACGACAAATATGCTTATTAACTTGAAAAGTAGAAAAAATAAGCATTGAAGGAAAACCTGTATCGATCATTGATAGTAACACCATTATTAAACAAACAGATTTTTAACGACAACGTTGATAAATTATATTCGACTAAAATTTTATTAATATTATTATTTAAATATTATAAAACTTGTATAAAACTTGTATGTTGTATGAAACTTTGTTAAGTTAAAATACATTTTTTTCGTATTCAAAGAAAAAATATTCAAAATTTTCGGATGATTAATTGTATTAATGTTATTAACGATGCGGCCTAGGGCTATATTTCATTGATATGATATGACCTTAAGATTGAACGATGGAGTTAAATTGTTATGATATATGTCTTGTAACAACTGGGCTAGGTGTTGCTTCGGATAAATCCACTCATCAACCGGAAGAAAATCGTGGCCTTGGAATCAAAACCAGATAAACTTCTTCAGAGAAGGGGATAAACTCTATTTCATTGATGAATTTTTTTATTGTTCTTTGTCGACAACAAACTATGCATTTCGGAATTAGCTGTCATCAGTTATGTGAAATAAATAATACAAAGGCGAATTATACATGGCTCCAAACAAACTAACAGAAATTTAAATATTAAATTCTAGATGAGTTTAGTGATATTTATTACAAAATATTCATATTAACCGAACACATCGTAGAATACACAATTTTGAAAGAAAAAAATATACATTGAGAAACTCGCGATTTTATATATAGGCCCTATATCTGTAACATTTTATTAAGATAATTTTATTTATATATTATGATTAATTATGTAAATTTGATAAATTTAAATGGCTTTTAGGGTAAATTAAAATGTTTTAATTAGTAAATTAAAGAAGAGAAAAACCAAAAACGTTTATAATATATAAATAAAAGCACCATTTGAAAATAATCAAGTGATTTTTTACTCACTTTTTCCGTTTTTTCTCGTTCTCATTTTTTAACAATATTTATGCATAAACAAGGTGTTTCCAAAGTCCACCGACAAACTTCCAGAGTATGTTCTACTCATGAAAATAAATAAAAAATGTCTTAGGAATATATTGTCGGAAAAGCATATTATAGCTTTCTTAAAACGGAACTATTTTAGTAATACTCCGTTGTATTGAATAATCATAAGTAACTGAAATTGTATTATTAAAATACTTCTCAAGACAATTAACGTATTTATAAAAGATAATTTATTCTGAAAAGTTATTTTCAAATGTTATAAAGGACTTCGATAATAATATCTCATATTATGCGCGGATTATACATTCTATGACTTTCGGGTGAAAAACCGGATTATCTCGAAAAATATGCATTTCCGACACTATGTTCATCAGACATTTTTTATTTATTTTCATGAGTAGAACCTACCCTGGAAGTTTGTCGGTGATCTTTGGAAACACCCTGTGTATATATATATATCTTTAGAAATTCTTGTTCATTCCATTTCATTTGCTTTTTACATTATATATATATATCCAGTCTCTGTTCAAATTCCATAGGAGATGGACAATGAATACAGAAAAAATGTTTGAACAAAGATTGAATATGTAGAATGAAAATATCAAATAAAAAGGAACGAACAAGAATTTCTAAATGAGATGCTTATGTATAGGCTGGAGGTACTGCATTTAAATGAGATATTTTGAAATGTGTTTGAATTTTGAATGAATGAGGAACGAGGAAACGAAATATATGGATATGTTGATAAATGAGATAATACAAATATATAAGTAATAGAATTATGCATATGAGAATGAAATTGGAATTCCAAAAAGGTGGTTGGAATGACTAATTGACTGTGACTATTTCAAATAGAAAAGTATAAAAAGAATGTGGTTAAAGCAATATGTACCTCAACTCTGAGAGAGTTTGGTCATGTAGAACAAATGAGCAAAGAGTAGCTGATGAAGCAATTGTATACTGGATATAAGTGGCAAGTGTTAGAAAGATAAGATGAAAACACAACTTCTCAGTTGTGTTTAAAATAAGTGGATGAATATCTAAGGATGACTGAACAGGAAGGAATGTATATATGAAAAAAAAAAATGACTGAAAGAAGTTAATATAACTGGTATAGTATATAAAAATAATTATGTGAATGATGATGTATGATTTGCATATATGTGCCCTCATTTATATGTTTCTTTATCACAAAGTATTTATTCATCATCTCTCAAAGATATGTAACACTTATGCAGAAAGCATGCAAACAATTGAATCTTTAACAATTAAGTTTTTTTTTTTTTTTTTTGAAAAGTACAGCTCTGAATCCAGATCTTTTTATAAACTTTAGTTTATTAAGCTTTCAAATGTTACTTTTCGTTCAGCTACTATGACCTACTCTTACATCTACAATAATTGAAAAAAAACTGGAAACAATTATGCTAAAAGAGAATTTATTGTTTCCTCTATATATTTTCCTTTCAACAAATACGAACTTCCACTATGTATCCATCATTGTGAATTTGATGCTAATTCTCATTATTTAATTTGGGACATTATTCTGGAGAATTTAGTAAATATGAACCTTTTTATTTTAATAAGGGCAATGAACCTTCATTGTTAAAAAGAGGAGAATGGCCAATAATCTAATGTTGGGAATTCTAAATAAATTTTTTTTAATCTGAGAATAAACATGTATCTAATGAATAACTACATTGAATTATATATTCATTTGCTTTCAATTAATAGATATCATATCCACTCAGTTAAGATACAGAGAACTAAGGAAAACTAATTGGGATTCTTATAAAGTAAATCTTAGATTTAATCTTAGGAGAATTCAAATCAAGTTTAGTTTGATAATGGATGCAGAGATGACTGTTGACAAGATTCAACAGGCAATTCTCTGGTCAAGCATTAAAATTGTTTGATTAACATTGCAAGTGCAATTTGCATTAGTGAGCAAGTATCAAACCTTCCATTTGCTTATATACCAAGGTTCCATGATGGAATAAGCAAATGGCAGTCTTATACAAATATTAATAACTAAGTCCTTTAGCAGTTAAACACTAACTATTGCAAGAAATGTTTTCAATGCACTTGGCAATCATCATCAGCTTCAAATACAAGCTGCATATTTGTAATTGAGGAAGGTCCAAGTTTAAAATACAAACTACATATGTATTTGAAGCTGAGGAAATAAGTTTAAGAAAAAGTAAACAATAAGCCAAATAAGTAAGATAAATCATTTATTCGAAAATGTTTTCAGCTGTGTGTTTGAACCAGAATTATGTTTGCTTATTAAAAAATGTTTTATTATTATAAAATTATTATTAAAGAAATACAATAGACTCCTGATTAACCATAGCCTGACATATCCATAGCACCATAGCTGCTATGGATATGTGATTTCTGGATAATTTGCAAAATGCTCAAAAATATTGGAAATTATGAATAATATGCATTTTAATATTAAAATAAACTGCATGCATATATTTATTCAAATGTTCTATTATTCATTGAAAAATGAAGCAAGAAATGTATTTATTTGCAGCAAGAAATTATTTTGCAATATTTGTAATTTTAATTTGATTCTACTTTGATTATCAATTATCTAAGATATAATAAAGAAATGAATCTGAGCATTTAAAAAGTATTCAGATATTGCATCTAAGATAAAATATTGCTACTTAAACATCACTTCTGGATTGAAAATCAGCTTCAGTTAATCCAAAATATGGATAATTCAGTAAGCATGTAGGTAACCTATGAGAGACTACATGAAGCATGATACATGTCATAATGATTTTGAATAGTTTGTCGAGATAATTTTTAGAATGAATCTTTAACACAGTGGAATTATCCATTTGTAGGTAAAGATTCATACCAAAAATTATTTTAGCTTTCAAGACAAATTTTTCAAAGTCACTATGGCATGAATCATGCTTTACATAGTCTTTCACAGGTAAGCTACATGTTTACTGATAATTCTATTTGGATAATCGGGAGTCTACTATACGTTAAAAATGACTTTTGTAAAAAATATTTATATGAAAATATAATAATATTTTCAAGAGATATTCATTATAACTGGATAAAAACTATACATATCAAACTAAATTATCTGGTCAGTTTTTTGGTAAAAAAAAGAAGCCTTCCTGCTCTTTCTATACCAAAGAATAAATTGTGCACTGAGTATATATTACTGTTTCCAATAAAAGCTTCAATTTGTTTATAGATTCCATTAGATTATTAAGCTATACAATGAAGCAAGGACTGCTTGAACATGAACAAACAAACTACCAATTCAAAACCAGCAGGGTTTTCAAACTTTTCTTTTTCATATACTATCAAATACTATATATAATATTAATCATTTAGTATTGAATAACTAGGACTTTAAACAAAATATACTAATGTATAATGAGCACTATCCATTCCATCTATGACCACTATATGATAACTATTATAAATTGGAAGTTATTATTTATAACTTTTACCATTAGATTGAAGTACATGATCACATATATTCAATCAAGAAATAAATTTGCACTTCAGACTTTTAATAGTATATATGAAGAATATTAAATATAATTTCACTACATAATACTAATGGATAATGATTATGCGATTCAAAATAAATTTTTACATATATTGGATTATAGTGTTATATTATTACTGCTATTGGCATATCTATTGTACTTCTGGAACTGATGCACTACTATAAGTATTATTTAAATTATATCTACTCTTATATAAAACACATTTATTTTGAATACAAAATTTTATTGAAATATATTGATAATTTTAATTCTTTCAATTATGATAAGAATTGTATCATCTTTGCTTTGTGTGCAAAGCTTCAGTTAGCCAAATATTCATGATATAACATTATCAATATCCTCGTATTTCTCGTGATTTTTATATTTCACTCACTTTATAAAAACAACAGAATCATAAATCGTAATAAATAAATAAACAATGCATAATTTCTTTTATTTTACAGTAATGCTAAACTTCTATCCTAGAAATCAAATGCTATCATTACCTTATAATAATCAATTATTAAAACGGGGATAATAAATATAAATTATATTAGAATTATTAGTTTTATTATTATATCATTAAAAAATGAAATTATTGCAATCATTAATATAAAATAATAAAATAAGATTATTTGATTTTAATAAAACTGATTTAAAGATTATAATATCAACAAAAAAAAAATTTTAATTCAATTGTGATTTTAAAATCAGCGACTTAAATATATTTGTATATTTATTAAATTGAACAATAACTGATTAAATTATTTAAGAATTCATTACCTATTTTCTGTAAATGCAACATCATTTAACACATCATTGAAATCTTTCGCCATTTTTCGGCACCCCGACGTCGGCTGTTGTCAAACCCACTATCCAGTAAAGCATCCAAACATAATTGACGTCACAAAATTGCTGATATTTTAATTCACAAATTAAAAACTATATTACAAAAATATTTCAGATGTGTTATTTCATAATTTAATAAATTATTTAATAATAATTAGATATAATAACGTTTATTTTGAGATCATTAAAAACTAAATATATACAATCATTGTTTTTAATTTAAAAGTTTAATTTTTTTTATAATTATGATATTAATAACGTTTATTTTTTTGTTATTTTCAATTAAACATTTAGAAAAACATTTTTCAGTAAGCAGAAATGCATTTTTTCGGTTAGCAGAAAAAAAGATGATATTATAGAACACGAATTAAAACCATCGATATGCGATAGGTACTTGTATATGTTTTAATCAGAGATATCGATGATTAAAACATATACAAGCACTTATCTCGAAATCAGACTGATTGCGAATTTAATAATGACATATCGCTTTATTATTCTAATTTGTTTTTTACTAAATCCTAAATCGTTTTCAATATTTTATGTTCTTGTTTCAGATATTTCGAAGATTCACATAAGTTATCTTTATCGAAGGGATTGAGTTAACAGCACTCCTCATCATAGACTAAGTGGAGAATGCGGAAAATCACACATCCTCAAAATTCTGACGTCAGTACTGCATAATTATGTTTTAGAAAGGATTTTTGTAGACAGTTTAACTTATCAAGAAGTTACGTAGATCTACTAGAAATTACTATTTTGAAAATTTTTTTTATTGTTTATCATTAGTGCTGTGTTAATGCCCTAGATCCCCAAAGTTCTAATATTAATGCTGCATAATTATGCGTTTTACAACAACTTTTAAACTTCTAGTGGTGTAACTAAATTTTTTGAACTCTTAATCAAGAAACCATTTTGGGCTCCTTATTTTAATTAAAATAAATTTTAAATTAGTATAATAAAGAAAAGTTGAATCATTTTAATAACATAAATACAGTATGTACAATATTTTATTTACAATTTCTTTATAATTATACAACCATAAAAAACATGAAAATTAATAGTACAGTATTTATTAAATATAATTTGACAAACAGATAAATTACAAGTTTATCTAACAAATTTACGAAAAAATTGTTACTTTAAAATGTTATGTTTCGCATTTTTATATTTACGAAATCATCAATATTTTTTAAATTCATTTTATTGGGAAATTTATGTTCAACAGTCAACGTTGCAAGATTTCACAGTCTTTTTTGACCAGTAGCATTTCTTTTATATTTTATTATTCGTAATTTACTAAATGATCTTTTGGCAGAGGCTAGATGACACAGGCGGGATAAAATATCACAAATAAAGTAAAAATTTCTAAAAAATTATTTTCTAAGGCAGTTGATTTTCAACCGGTGTGCTGCGAAAATTTTGAAAGATTATTAAATATATTATTTTCGAAAAAAGTCCAAAGCACAATAAGTGTACATAGCAAAATTAATATCTCTTTAAATTGCTTATATGAGTATATCATTTGTTATAATAAACGTATATATAATATAGCAAAAAATATATACTGTATGCATAAACAAGCTTTTTTTTGATCATCATAATTTAAGTATGCCGCAGAAGTTTAATTATAGGTTCAAGTTTGTCATGAGATAAAAAAGGTTGAAAAACGCTGTTCTAGGGCATTACATATTGAAATTTAAAAAAATAAAAAATTGTTTAATAAAGATGTCCGATGATAAATTTTGTTTAATAAGTTTGATTTTATAAATTTTTACTAAGTAGAGCCAATACTGAAGTACATTCATCAAAGTCTATATCGTGCTTCTGTAGAGTTTTTGAAGCATAATTAATTTCACACATCACGTCATCCAAAAATACATAAATTAAAATAAAATCAAATGTCATCATTTACTTCATTAAGCGTTTTGTCTTTTTCTGATTTTTTCAGTTAAACAGATATTCCAAAATTAATTGTTATAAATTTAAATATGCTTTTTCAGTTGATTTAAGATTAATTTCTGACAAAGCTTTTATAACAGCGTTTCTCAACCGGGTCTAAAGAAGCTTTGAGGAGTCCACAAGAAAATAATTATATTTCGGGTGTCCATAATATCAGCTAATGGGATTCGTGATAAAATATTATAAATAAAATAATTTGTTAAATAAAAATAAATAAAAATATTAATAGCAAAATAAACTAATGTCATAGAAAAATCCAAAAATTTGCAGTTAGAAGATAGGCCCTACTCTTATTTTTTCTGGAACCTTCTTTAGTTGACACAAAGAAATAGTATGTTTTTTAATTTTTTTTCTTAATTTTGTCATTACAAATAAAAATATATTTTAGTTTTATCAATCAAAATTTTTTAAATTTGTAATTTACATTTTTTGTATTTTTTTATTATTATTTTTTACGCCCCTTTCCAATCAGGAAGATTACTAAGGGGCGGGCCAGTTCCAACCACGGGCTGCACCCACATCCGTGGAGAGGGACCGAATTGTGAAGGACGGGGATTGCCGAACCGGGCCTAGCACTCCGAAAAAACTTTTCAAGAGTTACCAAACCCGGGACCTCCTGCGTGGCATGCCGACAGCGTTCCACGCAGGAGGTCCCGGGTTTGGTACCACTCGGCCATCCGGTCACCTTTTATATTATATTGGAATTGCTTAATTATTAGCTTTTACTAACCTGCAGATAAATATTTCATTTAGGAATTTTACATATGCGTATTTGGGGATCCACATACATAATGTTAGGACTCAGGGAGTTCACAAGCAAAAAAAGATTGGAAACCCTTGTTTTATACTATCCCCAAATCAAACTAGATAAGTTGCAACATCCAAAAATTAAAGATTAGGCTCTGGGGCTCTGGGTGTCTGGTCATTATACAAAGAGCATTATAAAAATGCATTTGTAGAAGCAAAATACTATCACTTTTTTGGTTTATGTTTTAACGATAAAATATAGTTATTCTTTCCCTATCCTAAATATATCACATTGTTGAAGAGCTTACTTGTTAGTGAGAAAGATATTTTCATTACATGTTGCGTCTGTATGTAAGCCTTAGCGTGGTAGGAACAGCCTTTATTTGTATCTATTTAAGGCCCTGGTGAAGTAATATTGAACAGCCTGTGATGGGCTCTACAAGTGGTCGCCGCCTTGGCGGTTGGATGGCAGAATGGAAACGCGTTGGTGTGCCACGCAGGAGGATCGGGGTTCGCGTCCCTGGTCTGGCATCTCCTGAAAGTTTTTCCGGGGTTCTGAGCCCGGCTCGGCGATCATCGTCCTTCACCATTCGGCTCCCCTACAGGGTGTGGGTGCAGCCTATGGGTGGAACTGGCTCCACTCCAGGGCCGTAACTACGGTACGCAGCGCCTGTGGCAAGGGTCAAACTTGCGCCCCCCATTTTTTCATTTAAAGATAA
>WUQG02023715.1:0-11315 GCA_011317285.2 Androctonus mauritanicus | reverse complement strand
AAGTGCAAGTTGACAGATTTCCAATGTGGCGGACACTGGCTTCAATCGTTTATATGATAAACGCGGCTAGTACTCCTTCTACTACTATTCTGTGTTCTGTGAGTACCATCGTAGTCGCTAATGCCATCTAGTGTATTGTTTAGAGGAACTCTTAGAATTTTTCTAGAATTTTTTTTTCACACTGGTCTTAGTACTAGTTGTTGGACTTTGTTACACTTGAGCTCAGAGCAGAAAAATATAAATATGAATAGTTTCAGAAAACCAATGCTCAATTGGGTGTTCCAAATTCGGTTAGGCACGAAAATGGAAAACATTTACCAGTTGAATTAGGAAGCAGAAAAAGGTGGCGCCGTTGTTCGCTAAAAAAGGACTAACTGGTTGCAAAGCGTGTGATGTTCCTATGTGCAACACCATGTTTTGAACAGTTTCACTGCAATTAAAATATCTTTAAAGATATATAATTTTTTTTAAAGTATTGATATCACTAACCAGGCAGTGGTACACATAAGTGCCACCATGTAACACTTTTACTGAACAGAAATAAAAACTTTTTAGAACAAATAACGTTATATCATTCATTATCTACATAGTACAATTACATTTTTTAGTTTTCTTGTTTTTTCAATGTTGGCCAGTCTATTTAAGGGTTAATGAAAAAAGCTTTTAAAAACAATTGAAAATTCTAATTTTGATATGGTCTGTTAAATTTATATATAACTAAATATCTAATCCTTCAAATGCTACTAATTACATTCTGCTTCCCATTTACCCCTCCAAAAAAATAATAATAATAATAGTTACAAAATGCATTTTATCTTACAGAAATATCCAGTTTACTTTGCTTCTGAATTACTGAAAATATTTTAAATTTTTTAATTTTTCAAAAATACTTTATGTTAAAATTGAAAAATTGCCTATGTCTATAATTAAAAATGAATTTTTTTGAAATTTATAGTTAAGATTTTATATTTTATAGTTATAATTTGATTTATAGGATAATGTAAATATAGAAACTTTCAAGAGAAATTTTATTTGATAGTTATAGGATATTGCTAGGGGACATTTGCCATTTCTTTAGCATGGCATAAGTTTGTGTGAAAATAGATTTATAATAAATAAATTGCTTATTTTTATTTGAAAATATTTTCAATCAGATCATATTTTCTAATTTGATTTAGTAAAAATTATGATAATTACCTCTAATGACACTTTTTGTTGATTTATTCTAAACAAATATTTTTATAAACAGAATGAATAAGAATTTAATGAATCTAAATGCTGTATATAACAATTATTGGTAATCTGTTTCCACCAATACGTAAAATATATTCTTGTAGCTACTGTTTAGAATCCTTGCTCTAAATATTTTATTATAGAATCAGAAATCTTGGAACTGGAATTTCTATAGAAACAGTAAAGAATGGAGCTATATAATGATCATTCAAAGGTTCTATATACAATACTGAATTTACCTTAACCTTCTGAAAATTTTTAACAGTATTTTCAAGCAAATTTTCAAAATTATTTTTAATCTTTTATTATTAAATTACTTATCACTTAATAATATTGAATACTTTCTCTTTTATTTTATAAAATGATTTAAAATAAATAATAGAATACTATAGTTATAAATCAAATTTTTTTTTTTAGTTCAGAGTTTTGCTCTGTTCTTTCATACAGTTATGCTGAAATCTATAAAATAAAATTCCATTACAAGTATGTCTTGAAAGCAAATTTTCCAACATTAGTTTATACGTAAATCAATTCATTTATGCATTATAGATATCCACAGCTAGGGTGAACTTATATGTACATATATTATACATGATTATGTAGATATCCAAAAAATTAGAAAACTTGCAGGTTTTAATTTTATGAAAACTTTCTATTAATCCTATCAGTTAATTTTTATAATAATAATTTTTATATACAATAGAGTGCCAATTACCTAAGGTTGTTGTTATCTTAAGATAAACTCAGATAACAAACAGAAACAATTTATTATAAACTTGATAAGTTATCATTGAACAACTGGATTGGAATATATAGTGATGATGTATACAGTATTTTCAGAGTAAATATATTTATTGAACATAATGACTTAAATTATATAATTTTTATTTATGACTGTTTTAATTTGCAAAAATTAAAAAAATTGTACATCATGTATGAAAATCATCTCTCTTAGATTTGTAACTTTTATATAAATCAGATAAGAAAAATATAAACTTTATACTCATTAGCACTATGTTACTAATCTATACTTGCATTTGATGGCGAAATACATATAATATTTTCAACAGTTCACTTCAGATAATGTGAAGCCTTATTTAAAATGAGTCTTCGTTAATCAGAACTCTATTGTATGCTATATAATTTCAAAATTGTTACTTCAATATTGATAGAATTAAATATAAAAAAGTCTAAACAACTTAGCAGAAGCAAAACTCTGGTTAATATTTAGATAATGATTATATTTACATATTATATAAACTAGTATCTAACGAGCACAATTTAGCAAAGTAAGAACAATTTGCCGAAATAAATTGTTCTTACTTTGCTAAATTGTGCTTGTTAGATACTAGTGATACATTAAAGAAGCAAAGTTGGCTGTATAAATATTATATAAACATTTGTTTAAATTCTTAATAATAATTAAATTCTTAATATATTTATATATTTCATTTATATAAGTATAATAAACATTTATCAATGAATACATGTATAAAATCACTATATACTATAACAACTTTCATTAATGTATTCTATATAAGTATTTTTATTTATTAAATAAATGGTCATGCAAATACTTTTTTGGAGACAAATTCTAATCACAGAACTAAACATGTTTTAACATGCAATTTATTCATAATCCATTTAAACAATATATATTTATATATATTCCACAATAAATATACAAATAAGTACAGATATTTTCATAATTTTCTACATCACCAACAAAAACTCGAGTTATAGTTTTCCGACATCGTCGATAACTTCATTATCTGTTCGCTATTAAATCCACTAATTTAGTGGCAACATTTCATAAATAGCTTTTTTTTACATGTCTGTGTGACTCAACAATTTACAAATAACTTCTTTTGACACTCTTTGGCAATTAAGCATTGTGGACAGCTTAATAAGGAGCAGAGTTAAAATGCGCGAGCATAATTCCTTCAATAAAGCAGTGATTTTTTTTTTATTGAGCATCGAATATAATAATATGAATCGCACTAGGACATTTGGCATATTAAACTTAAAAGTTTAACCATTATAACGAAATTAAACAATTCAACATCTGCTAAATCATTCTAAAGATAATGACAAGAGTTGAAATTGCATATAAAAAAAGTTTAAATAGCGATAGATTAATAGCAATTCCAATATTCAATTTGTCTTAATTGAATACAGAGCTAATGTCCACCTAATAAATGTAACAAATGTTTTGGAATGTGCGATGATAATGTAAGTGTTGATACTCTATTATGTAATAATACTATTTATAATTTATACCGCTATTTTTAAAATCTAGACATAAAGAATCTGACAGTTATCTAAAGGAATTGAGAAATTAATGCCATTGTATGCAATTTGTTTTTATCATCACTATAAATATTTGTGAAGTTAAATATACTGTGGTCTTCATCACTATGATGTTGATATTTGTTCAATTGTGAATCTTAAAATTCTCATGATGTAACAGTTACAGACTGAACATTACTGAATTCAGTTGGTTAAAAATGGCAAAATTGCTGTAAAAAAATGAAAAAGTTCAAAAGGATAATCTTGTTTCTTGTAGAAATGCATATAATATGAGTGTTGCTGATAACAGCTGTCTTGGATTCAAGTATGGTATTAAATAACAAATAGGTTTATTAAGCTTCAGATACTTTTCCGTCAGCCTGGAATGGTTGGATACTAATCTTATGGCAGTGCAGTGGAAGTTGTGTCGCTTTATAGATTAGGAATGGAGGTTATAATTTATAGACCCATATAATGTTGCACTGGTCTTTCACCTCCAATGGGCGAAGAATTACGGGCTGAGAATCTCAGTCTACTACTAACAGTGCGAGGCGATTGAGATTTTGCATCATTCTCTTTTTCGCTAAGAGGATAAAAACATTTTAATAATTTAATATGTCTTGAATAAATTTTAAGATTTAAAAATTTACCCAAAGAATGGCAGTAGAGAGATTATTGTTTCTCTGTCAGGGTTGTTAGTCAAATCTGTATTCATCTGTAACATCCAGTTGATGATGGATCGCAAGTAATGCTGGAAACGCCGCCGTCTCTCTTCAACTACTTTGGCATCCTTTAAAAAAGTAATAAAAATGTATATGAACTTGAGGATCATAAATAAATTTTGATATTGAAAATTACTTACCTTGTTACCAAGAGTTTTTTTGGGTGGAAAATCGAATGTATTAACAATAGGATGTTTCTTTTTTAAAGACTTATGCAGAGCATAAAATTCTGCATATCTCCGATAAATATTCCATTCATCATCTCTTATACGAATGTAGACCTAAAATATAATAAAATTTTACATTTTAAATTAGATATTTTACATTTAATATAAAAATTCACAGCTAAAAAAATTACTCACTTGATACACATGATGAAGATCTGTTGTGCGACCTGCCAGAAATGCAGATGGTATCCATATATTAATAAGTGGACGGGATGCAGCTGTTTGAGATGAACTGCAAAATAATTACGTAATTAGCAATAGCATTTTTATCATCATCAAATTATATCTCAAGCATGGCCAAATTTCTTTTTATTAATTTGGCATCAAATTAAAATAAAAATAAATTTTATGAGTGATGAAAATATTATATTTTTCTCTAATCATTGAAAAATACAATATTTAATAAATATTTCATTGAAAACTTACAAAATTACTTGGCCCATAAATTTATTTTAGAAAAATTTTGAAGTCAGATGAAGAAATAGAGAATGGATAAATCTCTTTGGTGATATCATGCCTGCAGGCTTAATTTGGTCATACCTATTAAATTTGATAACTACTTACGCATCATAATCAGAAGTTATACTAATATCATCATCTGATGTCTGATTATCATCTGGTAACTAAAAGTTAACAAATTAAAAATAATTTTTTTTTTATTTTGATACTGTCCTCATTAATGTAATGAATTACTTACTGGACCTCTTAAATCTACAAGTTCTTCTTTGAGTCTTCGAATGGTTGATTCTCTTTGAAGTATTAAACGATGAAGACGTTCATTAAATTCCATTAGTTCTCCATGCATTTCTGCAACCTAAAATAAAAATTTTTACAGATATCATTCCTGAAACTTATTTTGTAGAATTTATGTGACATTAATCCAAATATAAACTGATTTTAGAAACAATTAATAAATTTCAAGAAAACTGCTGATCATCTTTCATAACCAGATTCACCAATTTAAGACAGTAATCTTCTATTAAATTCTTATCAATTTTGCTATAATAAATGCAGAATTTTATTATATATATAATAAAACATAATACACATTATATATACATAATAAGATTATTGTGTATATATATGTACACAATTCCCAGTTTACAAGTTCAGATGTAAGAGTATTTTTTCAAATATGAAGTATTAAAAAAATTGCAAATATGAACATTAATTGTAATATATAAATGTTAAATATTCATGAAAAGGCATTTAAAACCATTTACATAATCATTCAATAAAGTAAAACTCTGTAGCAGAAAGTCCTTCATCTGCTATGAATTCAGAAAAATCAAAATGGTTGGTTGGCTGGTTTGATTTTGGTGCAAGAATCTCAGAGACCAAACTATGCCAAAAACAGGAAAAAATTTAAAACATGTAGATAACAAAAAATAAACAGAAATGCGTATAAATTGCAACAAAACTATGTTGTCAACAAAAGGAAAATATTAATAAAAACAATGGTGTAAAATGCCACACTAAACAATAATAAGATAACCAACAAAAAAAGCATACAAAAGTACTTTCTATTACTTCTTTACACTGCTCCATTTTTAATGTAAAATTCAGTTTCAGCACTTTAAGCAGGAAAACAAATACTCTCCAAATAAGTAATAAATTTCTTTATTAACTATGGCACTTTCGGTCTATTGAGCCCTCCTCAGTAATTACAAACAAAAAAAGAATTTTGTTTGTAACTAGTGGGGAGGGCTCGATAGAGCCAAAAGCGCTATAGTTAATAAAGAAATTTGTTACTAATTTGGAAAGTATTTGTTTTCCTGCTGAAAGTGCTGAAACTGAATTTTACATACAAAAGTAGATATATAAAATGATGTAAACTGTCATCACCTCCGTTATCAAATAAAACAAAGTAACAAAATAGTTCAATAGCATTAACTCTGATGTAAAATATAAATGTCTGATAAAAAGGCAAAAAGCCAGAACATTGCCAATAAGATAAATACAAGGATCATTAAAATGCCAAATGCTTAAAACTAAAAAGCAAGAAAAATTTTAATTAATTTTCATTAATTTATGGGTTATATTAGTGTAAATTAAGAGGGGAAAATCACATGGGATACTTATGGTGACAGCTATTTTTAGAGCCTAACATAGATTGGCTAACACTCATGGTGGTCACAACTGAAAGTTGGAGGAAAGTTGTTCAATGGGCCAGGCATAGATCCCACAGATTTATAGACTTTATACGCAGAAGTTTCTTTTACCCATATATTTTATTTATTATAGTATTTGGAATCAACTGACTGTTCATGATATCATTATAGCAATAATGTAATGTAGTCATGGTGAAAATATCTATTGATATGCTATTGTGATGTCACATTCATAGCTTTTGTGATATTGTTATATCAAGATGATGTTATATAACTCCTTATAGTGTTTGGAATCCATTAGCTTTATGTGCAATTTTATCATTGACTTTACACATTGATTTAATCAGCATATTATTTTGGGATGATGTCACCAGTGTTGATGAAATGATGTTAGTGACTTCGCCTATTGTTACATCATACGATGAAAGCATTTTATGATGTCATCCATTGTTACATCACAAATGACGTCATGGCAATGTGATTATGATATTGTCCTAAATTCAAACATCACTCTGACAGATTTTAAATGAAGGCATTTTTGTTGCTATCCCAAATGCCCCATCCCCAGTGCTGATCTCAACCCAGAATTACTTATGTTACATGCAAGAAGTCTCTAGGCAAAGTTTGATCCCAAGAGATCAAATGGTGCAGAAGTTATTGGGGAACATCCATAAAAATATAGACATTTGATTGGCACTGTATCATGACAATGTCATGGCATCATAAAGAATGATTGTTTTGTTAAGTCATTTATGCTTATATCATAGATATGCCTATGACATCATCTCAAATTCTAACAAAAATTTTGAAGGATTTTTACAATATTCTTTTTGTCAACCCAAAATTCCCCCTGTGAGCATTTTGCAAATTTGATAATTTTCTGGAGGTCTCGAATTAGTCCCTACCTCCATGCAAAATTTCAAGTTCCTATCATATCCAGAAGTGCCCAAATGATTTGTGCAGACACACAAATATAGATATATAGACAGTCATTATCTCTGTCATTTAAAGTATAGAGTGGATAAATTAATACTATCTTATATTCAATTCTCTGAAATATATATCCAGTTATAAGATAAGGATTTTTGGATAAACTAGCTTAAAATATAGTGGTGATACATATAATAAATAGTTAATTTTGCAATATATTTACTGCCATAATGATTTTTGATTTTTTCATAAAATCAAAAATGCTAATTTATCATTTTTAATTTACCATTAGATGATCATGTAGATTTCATTCATGAAGCCAATAAAATTGAAAAAATACTATATCAGATCAAAATATAATAGTGAAAATTTGAATAATTTTGTGTGTTTAAACGAATTTATCAAAGTACTATTCAAAACAATAATCAATACTGAGAATATCTGATTTAATGAATTTTTTTGCATATAATAAGATAAAGCAATTATGATTCTCTTATACATTGTTTTGATTGCCAAGATTATTGTTTTGATATAAAATATTCTGGAACAAATACACAGGTATTGTTAAACATACATAATAATCAACAATAATAATTTCATATCTGATAAAATTACTTATAATGATGACAAAAATGTTTTTTAGTGTTTTTATTCATACCTTCCAATTATTATCAGAAAATGCAAAGTATTCTTTGTCAGCAATGATTAGAAATTTACTATTATTTTTTTTTTAAATATATGTAATAGTGATAATTATTAATCAAAATTTAAACTTTAAAATAATGAATATAAATATGAATTAACATTGTCAGATATAGGAAGATTAAATGATATTTTGAGATGACAGAAATAATTTTTCCAAGTTTTATTTTTATAAAGATTATTTCTTGAATTAAATCTTTTATTTCAGAAAAGTCAATTTATATTTAAAAACAACAAAACAAACTAGTAAATAGTCATCATATATATAATTATAATAATAACTAATAGTTGTCATAGTGGAACTTTTATAATTAATAAAATATATGTTAATAAAAATACATGCCTGAACAAGTTTTTTCTCGTATTCTGCTGCTTCGTATTGGTGATCAACAAATATACGTGGTTCAGGTATAGCAGGTTGTATATCTCCAATCATTCCAGAGAGAGCTAAGAGAAAATTATTTAGACTTATCATCATAGGTAGCATAATAAGAACATTATAATGAAAAAACTTACTCTCTTGTGCTTTCACACTATCTCTCTTTAACATTTGAACAGCTGCAATGTACTTTTTCAGTTGATGCTTCAACAAATCATTTTCTCTGAAAAATAATCCAATTACACATTTATATTTAAAAATTTTATTAGGTCAACAATAAATTTTCTGTCTTTTAATAACAGTGATATACATTATCTGACCAAATGTATTTGAAAATCTCTTCTTAGTAGTGGATTTGCCCATATATAGCAGGCAATTCTATATAAATATAAAAGGATGCTCATGACTTGACAAATTTCAAAGAAACCTGAGTAGTAGAATGAGCCATATAGTAGAGCTCAGTGAGTTTCAGCATAGTATAAGTTATCGAATATCATCCTTGCAACAAGCAAGATTCACAAAATTTTGATTCCACTGCAGTTGCCCCAAACAACTAAGTGATGTTATTGTGAATAGAAATAGTTAAATATATCTAGACATTTTTACTTCAACAATTCAACACAATCTGGCAGATGACAAAACTAGAGAGTGAAACTGCTAAGTGCTGAAGTGGAGTAGTGAAAGAAAATTGCTTGTCCTCAGTTGCAGCACTCAACACGGAATTCCAAAATGTCTTTGGCAGCAATAGCAGGAACATAATAGTTGGCTGAACTATAAGTAGTAGCGTAAACTTGTCTCAGAACTGCTCTACCACGGGTAGTATTAACTCAAAAATGTATCCAAATCTAGCACTAAAGAGCAGACCAAATAGAATATATACAAATATTAGTTTATTTGAGTTTATTTTCTAAACTCAAATAAATTTTCTCCTGAGTTTATTTTCTAAACTCAGGAGCACTTTCGTGAGACCACAACAACTCTTATCACCATATTTAATAAAACCATAATCAATTGTTCAAGATGGTAAAAAACTTTGAACATCCTGTAGTTTTTATTTTTTTATAGTGATATTTCAACAAAATAAAAAAATAAATCTGAAATTACATGAGAAAAAATTATATCTTTTATATATTAAAATAGACCATACAATATTTTTTATAATTAATTAATGAGCTGTTAATCTTACATTACCAAAATCACATTTAAAACTACAAAAATAATTAGCACTAGAAATGATATATTTCTATGCACTCTTTATCAGGAATATTTTAAATTAAAAATAAAGGTAAAAAATGAGCCACAGAATATGTTGTGCAAACCCACAAAAACAAATATCAGTTATTACATTCAGTCTTACTGATCTCATATTTATGATTGTATTGAATGGCCTGTATTTTCTATAAAAATTGATTTGATTGTGGTGGTTTTGCATATATGTGCATACCATCAAAAATTTTTCCCGTATTCAGAGCTAAATTTGACGCACATATCACTTATTTGCCATCCCTGATCTAAAAAGTTTATGTTAAAGAAAATGTACATATTGAGAAACAGTAGGCTGTCTGATGTTTATAGTAATTTTAAGTTGACCATATGTCATGTTCTGAGTCAACTTGGTAAGCAGATATCTTTTGAACTATGATCTCAAATACTGGAATGCTGTTAAAAGAATTATAAAATATCTGAAAGATACTGCTAATCTTAGTATCAAATACCACAGAGAGGAGAAATTTGAATCTTTCATCAGTTTCTCTAACAGTGACTATGTGGGCAATGTAGGCATACAACATTCAATGGCCAGATTTATTATGTTTTTACATTAAACACAGGTCCAGTCATATGGATGAGCCAACATTGCAATCAAACAATGAACTGTATCTCTCTGAACAACTGAGGCAGAATATGTTTCTGCCTCATGCACAGTGAAAGAAGCAATATGACTGTGTCTATTATTGGAAGAAATTAATGAGCCAATGGGAAGTCCTGTTGCATTGCATACAAAAATAACCAAAATGCTATCTGCTAATAAAGAATCCCAAATTTCATAAAAGAACTGAATACATTGATATGTGATATCACTTCATGCATAAAAAATATAATGATAACTCTTTTGATATCAAAGTCATACTTTCCAAACATCAACTGGCAAATATATTAATTAAGTCTCTTCCTCAGAATTTATTTATATTCCTTTATCAATCAATGAGCCTGGACTATAAGGATAGAACATCAAAGCAAGAATATATCAGCAATATTTAATTATGGTGTCAGTTAAATAATAGATATTGATCAGGTCAAACTATGATATGCATTTAATTAGTGAGACTGTTGGAATTCTCTATAAATTTGTGTTTTTCATATATCTACTTTGGTCAGAGGGGAGAACGGAGTTTGTTTATTTTGATTGAGATATCAAAATAAACAAACTCCATTCTCCCTTTTTTATCTCTTGTTTCTGTTAATCAGTCTTTCAATAGCCATTGATAGATGTAGTGCTTACTGTTTTTATTCATATATTAAAGCAACTTGTAATCAGTGTACAATGTTTCTACTGTTTATTGCCTAAATTCATAACAAATCTACTTATGAATTGTCGATTTTACAATAATATTATAGGGTTGTTTGGAAAGTAATTTAGTTTTTTCATGAAAATGAATGACAATTTTTTTATAGTATATAAATATTTTATTCAATTATATATTGACCATTTTGGTCCAACACA
>WUQG02023704.1:0-11316 GCA_011317285.2 Androctonus mauritanicus | reverse complement strand
TGCCGATCAAGTTCAGGTTCCACATGGCCATTGAGCTGGAGGACACAATCCAGGCGTTGTGCGACGTGCTCAACTGCTGAATGTAATGCATCAGGAGTGATGTTTCGCACATGTTGTGTTATGCGATTTTTTTAGGTCATTCAGGTACCACCGTTACTGGCAGAAATGACCGCTTCTTGATTTTGCTGATGATTACAACAGCATTTGCACTGGCCGTGCCATCTGTCAGCAATTGTTGCAACAAATTTTTTTTTATTCCATTCTTCTTCCCCTTCTTGATTAGTAAGTGTACCGATTTTGGTTTCATTCAGATTATTTCTTCCAGCTACAGACAGCTCCAAATAGAGATACTTATTTTATAACCACCTGGTATAATATTTATATAAAAGATTGTTCTAATATGCAAATAGAATATTGTAGATTTAAATATCTGTTTCATGCTTTAAAAATACAGTGAATAATTTAAGATTTAAAAATTTCTGCTTAATTTTGTTGTCATTTTACTATGCATTTCATTTCACAAATAATGATGCCATCTATGAGTATAAAGTTTAATTTAGTTACCATGGTTAAACATTGAATGATCTCATTTAAACCCTGTCTAGAACTTTCTTTTAACATATTTCTTTTATTTACATATTTAAATTGAATTGTTTATTGAATAGAGTTTTGTTCATACAATGTTAAATTTATTTATTTTGTCAAATACTTTATATTTTCTAAAAATAAAATCAAAAAAAGATTAATATTAAAATACACTTTTTTTTTGTACCTAAATGTATATATTATCTTTAAAATTAAAAAATTATAGCTTTTGAGCAGGAGTGTCCTTTATTAGAGTTTTACAGAGTTGGCAGTCGTAATGGTCAACTGTGTAAGCGGATACCTCATGAATTTACATCACAAAATCTGCAACAGTGTGTGGACATTTGCACTTCTTTGTTCTCCTGTGAAAAGAGGGAGTCGTTTTTGAAAAGAATGATTATTGGAAATGAAAAATGGATTTTATACCATAACATTAAGCACAAATGTCAATGGCTTCCTAAACAGATTTTACTTGTAGTAATAGTTAAATCTGGACATTTCCATACAAGGTTTTACTGAATGTTTGGTGGGATATGCAAGGCATAATCCATTACGAGCTTCTGCTACAGAACCAAACCATTATAGAGGAGGTCTACTGTTGGCAGCTAGACAGCCTATACACTGCCTTGCAGGAAAAACATCTGGCATAAATCAATCAATCATAAAGGTATGGTTATTCAACAGGACAACATGAAACCACACACAGCTAGAATGACTTTTATCAAGTTGCATGCATTTGGATGGGAAAAACTTGCCCATCCAGCATATTTCCCTGACCTTGCACTATCTGATTACCATCTGTTTCACAGCTTCAAACATTATCTTTCTGAGGAAAAACTTTAAAACGCCAAGGTGTACCAAACTCTGCCTGAATTTTTTGGATTGAAATCCATGGATTTCTTCAAATCTGACATTCAAAAACTTATTGAACAGTGGAAGAAAGTTGTAACTACTGAGACACTTATGACTGAAAGATCTGTTCCAGAAACAATTTTGTTTTCTTCACAAGTGCAAAAAAACATTACTACTAATGAGGTGACCTAATATTAATAATCATCTGAAAAGCATTTGCCAACAAAATATATGTATATATTAATTAGCATTCTTCTTGTTAGTAGATCAAGAAACATTAACTAATAAAAAAAATCATATACCTCCATGATTGTTTCTTAATTCTACAATCAATAATCAATCATGGAGGTATGTGTTTTTTTTTGTTATAATAAAAACAGCTATACAAAATAGGTAACATATATCTATCAACCATGTATACTCTTGTATAAGTTGACCACCTTACCTCAGGAGTTGAAAATCTGTAGAATGTGAAACTCGTATAATCCACTTCCCATCTTTCAAGTGTTAAAATAATATGACATTCATTGAAATAAATCAATAATTTCTTTTATAATTTAAAAAATTTTCCAAATCCAATTCACTATTGAAATAAATATGACCACTTTCACAAAATGTCAAGCTTATAGCACTGAAATATTGCAATGCAATGCAAGGAAAAAGTTTGATGAATGAAGGACATGATTGTGCCATGTAGAGAAACGCAACTAGATGTGACAATATTATTTTATTGAAATCTTTGTTCTGCAGAAAATATCAAAGAAATATTAAAATCTTTTAAAAATATTTAACGAAGTTTAAACAATAAAAAAAAAAAACAGAATGAAAGTACATAACAGATTTTTGTTGCAACGGGTAGGAGTAGAAAGCCAACTCAGTACACATGCATTCATCAGAAATGAAAATCTGATGTTTGAAGTCAGCTACAAAATAATCATCCCTTATTTTTCTAATAATCAGAAACATCAGAAATTGCTATATTTCCATTTAATATTAACTGATGATACTTGTTTTAGCAGCAACCATGCCTGCTTATTAAAAAAAAAAAGATTGATCTAAACATTCCCAATCTTATTTTTAAGTACTTGGTAAATTAATATTTTTGAATTGCAGGTGAATGTTCATATTTAAATCATCTGCATATTTTTAATAATTAAGAAGAATTAAGAATTTTTAGAAATAAATATGATACATCCACTGCTACCATAAAATGTGTTACTAGCACAAAGAAAAAGCAGTATGACCATGTTATATATTTTCAATCATATTTGTGCAGTATCCAGTATTAAATTAATATTTCTGTAGGTATTTAATATACAATTATACATATACAAATATTCAAAAGAAAAATTGAAAGAATTGGCAAGATAATGATCTTTGTTAGAAATAAATATGGTGGATTGCATGAAGACCATGAGAAGATGGGAACATGGTGTGACTGAATCAGTGAATCTTAAATCTTGAAAAAAATTTTCCAGTTTTTCATTGCTCCATGTATAAGTCAAAACTTTTGTTTTCTTAAAAAAATTCTTCAAAAGATTTGCCCCCTTCAGAAATAAATTTTTATTTGAAAAAATTCTTTGACTTACACAATAATATATATATATTATTATATATCTGAATAGATATGTATCTAATAAGGCATATGTCAGTCTGCTAATTAGATATCTGTAATGAAATTATCAACATTAAAAGATAGAAATCTATCAAATGCATATGCAATCT
Organism: Androctonus mauritanicus; assembly: GCA_011317285.2. Taxonomy (NCBI): domain Eukaryota; kingdom Metazoa; phylum Arthropoda; class Arachnida; order Scorpiones; family Buthidae; genus Androctonus; species Androctonus mauritanicus. The sequence continues at coordinate 8,154 of WUQG02023704.1, read as the reverse complement.
TGCATTTCACTGCTTCTGCTGCTTCACTATTTATTCTTGGGAATATTCTAGTTTTTTTACAATTTCACATAGTTTGAACTTTATTTCTAAATGTTTCTAAGCAAGCAATGAATATGCATTACTAAATTAATTAAATTTTATTTGCTTTCAAAAAACTGCATGTTTGTTTAGTCAATAAATATTTGTGTGTCTTATCAATAAGGAAAGAAAATAATCTGTGTGAAAATTTGCATTAGTGGCTCTTGGGTGTCTCTCGACAAAAACTTCAAAGGAGACTACCAGACACAAAGAGCATGTAATATTTCAATATAAATCAAATTATTTATTTACCAATTATGGTAAAATAAAAAATAATATATGTATAGCTATTTGAATAGCAGGAGACTTACCATATTTGTGATGTATAAGATCCACTTCTTTTACTTATAAAGACTTTAAAAAAAATCAACCTGTGTCTTATAAGCACTTTTAGCTTATAAAACAAAAGTGCTTATAAGACACAGGTTGATTTTTTAACAGGAACATGAAAAAAATTTAAAAAGTTAGCAAGTGACAAAATGTAATTTTTGGATAGTTTTTATCATTATAATGGATATTACAACAAATAGTCTATGCACTTATTATTCCAACAACAATCTTGTAATTACTGATAATTGAATTTCAGTTATATATTTAAGCCCTCATCAGTAATAACGATTAAGGATGATAATGATTGTCAGTAATGAATTTGATATTGAATAATAATCATATACTTTTCTTTATTGGCCTTTAGGTTATATTTTTATTAGAGTTTTAGATTTCCATTCTATTAACAATGTATTTTTTTCCTTAAATTTACTATTTGAAAATTAGGTGCATCTTCTAACTTGAAATATCTTATAAACTTAAAATTTAATAATTATTATAATATAATGGACTTGTACATTATAATTGAATAATGCTTTGAAATCCGCATTCAGTTGGGATTACTTATACAAATTAAAAGATGTCCATCAGGCTGTGGAATATTTCTATTCTATTTTACAAATTTTTATTAATAAATATCTACCTATTATTGTTACTGTTAAAAATAAAAACATTAATAGAAGACGATATCTTTCCAATAAAATAACACTTAATACGTGTAAACTAATAAATTTAAAAAAGAAAACATTTTTGAAGTATAAAAATTAAAATATTGCTGATCCTTTACGTGTGTCTCTTAGAATAGAGCTGAAACATTTAACCAATAAAATTCGTTACAGTATCCATAAAGATGAGATAAATTATTATAATGATATCTTTAACGAGGTCTCTGATTCAAAAACCTTTTGGAAAAATATAAAAAAACTACCATTTAACGTATATAAAAACAAACAGAGAAATACAATAAACGAAATTATGGAAGATCAGGAACTACTTACATCGAATCAGGAAATTGCTAATAGTTTTGCTAGGTATTATAACTCCTTAGGCGGTTTTTGTCAAGACTATAACTTTGACAATAGTGATAATATACATTCTTATACAGTTAATCAACATTCCTCTTTATATTCCTTATTTTTGTATGAAACAAATGAAATTGAAATTAATAATGTAGTAACTTCTTTAAAGAATACAACTCCAGGTTACGATTTTATTTCCTCTGAAATCTTAAATATTGTCAAAGATTCTATTTTACACCCTTTAAATTATTTAATTAACCTTTCACTTGAATCTGGTATTTTTCCTAATTGCCTTAATAGAAATATTATAATACCTATATATAAAAGAGGGAATAAATTAGACGTTCAGAATTATCGACCAATAATTATTGTTCCAACCTTAACTAAAATATTTGAGAAAATTTTCTACATCCGTATTATGAATTATATATTTAAAAATAAGTTTATACATCAAAACCAATATGGGTTTAGAAGGTATTCTTCTACTACAGATGCTTTAATATATTTTCATACTTTATTGATAAACAATTTAGATAAATCTAATGTTGTGTAATTGATAAACAATTTAGATAAATCTAATCGTAACCTTGAATATACATTTATCAAAAGCTTTTGATTCTGTAAATATAAAAATCTTGTTAAATAAATTATATACATTGAGAGTAAGAGATAGGGCTCTTGAATGGATTTCAACTTATTTGCAGAATAGATGTTATATAGTAAAAATTAATCATAGTTATTCACCTTTATTAATTGTAAACAAAGGTATTCCTCAGGGAACCATTTTGGGGCCAATTTTATTTAATATTTACATAAATGATATTTTCGATGTTGTCACTACATCAAATATTATAGCCTATGCGGATGACATTACAATTACTTATACACACCACGATGTTACTATGCTAAACAATAACATTCGTAACGACTTAAAGATATTGGAATATTATTTTTTTGCTAATAAATTATCAATAAATTATAAGAAATCTAACTATATTCTTTTTAAAAATTAAAATAAGATATTACCTGAAGATATATTTGATTTTACCTTAAATAATCAAACTTTAGATCAAACTTCGACTATAAAATATCTAGGTTTATACTTTGATGATAAATTAACTTGGACAGAACACGTAAATAAAATGAAAAAAAAATTTCCTCTATGTTGGGAACCTTAAGGAAAATAAAACCTTTCGTTCTAAAAGATACACTAAAAAAACTATATTATGCCTTTATTCAATCCAATTTAAAATATGGTATCATAGTATGGGGTTCTACATTTTCATATAATATAAGTAAATTGAAGATTCTACAAAATACTTTTATTAGATTATATCATGATTTAAATTATTCAGATAGCATTAGAGGTTTACACGAAATAGATAGAATTAATACTACTGAATTAACATATACTAAAGATATAGTGAAGTTTTACTATATTAATAATTATACAGATAGAAAATCAGGATTCTTTCATGATCTTTATCAGCTACATAATAAAAAAACAATGATTAATAGAAAGGCTAATGATAAAAATATCCCAAAATGTAACCTATCTATAGGACAAAAATCAATTATCTTTAGATCTATAAAAATTTGGAACTGTTTGATATCTGAAATAAAATTAATTCCATCATATAATAAATGGTGTACCTATTTAAAAAAAATTTATAAACTCGAGAGTTTATATATATAATACTTGTATTTTGTATTTAACTATCAGTTTAGTTTTGTATTTAACTATCAGTATCAGTTTAGTTTCTGTAATAGATTTATAGATGTTTTGTTTGTGTTGTATATTTTGGATGTTCTATGTTTTTTGTTTAATTTGTTTTTGTATGTTTTTGTGGGGAAACATGAAAAATGGCGTAACGCCAATGGTTTTTTCCCTTGCTTTTTCAATTATTATAATTATGTATTTACTTTTATGCAATAAAATGTTTCTATTCTATTCTATTCTAAGTTATATGGTTTATCTACTAACTTTATCTTTCAAAAAGAAAATTATCCGAAGCCAATCACAAAATAATACTTAAAACAGGCATAAAATAATACATAGATCGATAAATTGTATAAAAATCATTCATTTTATTGCGACTTTAAAGATTTCTATTATGGCAGACCCGCCACGTTATGCCGTAGCAGATTTATCGTAACGTTTACCTAACCCAGCCAAAACAAATATTTGGTTTTTATGGCATTCGGCGGTTCCAAAGCAACAATTACGTCTAACGACGTCTATGGTAAATAGAGGATATAGTGTAGCGTGATCCGATATAGTGGTTCGGAGGATACCAGTAAATAGCTAACCGTCAGTCATTCTCCAAAATTTAATAGCCAACCACTATACGGCTCTCTTAGAAAATTGTGTAGCCAAAATAGGAGAGTCCTAAACTTTCCCTAAGAGGTGTATCTACCGGTCTAGATGGAGGGTGGGCCAACTGCGGCTAGCCAATCACAGGAGGCTCTTTGGGTATGTACAGTACATATGGGTTCGAAAGTAAAATATAAAGCGCGAGCTATAAAAGATCTACAGAAAAAGCTCGGAGGACAAGGCAGGTGGACCATACCCTCCATATAAACAGGAGAAGAAGAAGAAGATATACAGAAAGCAGACTCGATGATTTTCAATACTTTGAATAGTCTTCCCGACTCCTATCGGGAGTTGAAAAAATCTCGATATTTTCGAGTCTAGATATTTACGCCAGCCACTGTTTTCTAACACGAATTTCAATAAATATAAACTGAGGCCAACTGGGAATCGCGCCTTAAATTAAAAACATCCAACTACAAACCGGACACACAAACTTTCTAAGGGAATGCGAACTGGATCGATTAAAACCGACGACAGCATTTTTTTCATTTAATAAAGATATAATTAATATTATAACTCGTTATAATAATACTTTAAATGTTCCTTATTTGTAAAAATATATTTCTGGCTGTCAAATAATTTTTAAATTGTGATGAGGGACGACTTCGGCTCTTCCCTTTCAAAAGTTTGCCCACCCCCGGTCTAGATAGTTAAATATAGAAACGTGTAAAAAATAAGCGGTCTTACAGTCTAAAAAGGGTAAATTTGGGCAGAATCGATTTTCTCGAATTTTTGTATCCCGTTTAGCGGATAAATCGATAGCTTTTCCGTACAAACCATCTATTTTAATAGTAATCATAATAAAATAAATACGATTATTTTTTGATTATTATTGAAACGTGATCCGTCTTCTAAAAATAATTAAAATATTAAGCAAAAAACAACCCCAATATTATTTTCGTGTTTTTCTTCTGCCCGATTTTGTTGTTATTCATTAGAAAAAAAAATTTAACTAAAGATTTTTCTTTCCGAAAGGGCATCTCCAGAAGTAAATTAATGACTAATTGGGGAATGTCGAGAAGTCAAAAAGTTGGGGAAAACACGATCCCATCTCGGTACTAAAGCTGTTATATGGCCCACCCGTGGCTCCGCTTCCGACACTTAAAAAGAAGATTAGCATGGCTAAAAGTTTTTTTGATACGACTCTAGATTTCTTAACTTCTCAAGGTCGTTTGATAAAAAACGAGTCGGAAGAATGTTAAGAAAGTGCGCGCCACTTTTATATAACGAATAAACGGAAAATTACGGACCGGAATTGGTTTCGACAAGGGAATTTACCCGGTGATATAAATATAGTCATTTTTTCGATCGAGATAACCGTGGGTCGAGTCCTACTTTCCTTTTAAAAATAGGTTAGAAATAAGATACAGAAAAAAAACTCAACTTTAAACCAAACACCGACGGCCCCACAGCCGTACTTCGTACCAGGAAAGATAACTCGATAGGGAAAATAGGGCGCATTTGTAATTTTTACATTTCTCTTTCCTATAGAAGGCTATAATTAGCCTTCTATAGGAAAGAGGTATATAAAAATAAGATAATTAGGCTAATTATATTTACCCGCGTTAAATCCCGATAGTTTTCTGCTATCCGTATTATTTTGGACGCCATTCCACGCCACCTATAACGGAATTAACCTTATACCGTATCGTTTTTTTTAGACCATCTTACCAGAAACTGTTTAGCTTCCATTCCGACCTATATGGTATTTTTTTTAACCGGTGACCCTTAGCCTACCGTTTCTTCGGACGGGCTCGCACGGTTGACCGAGATTTATCGGTCCGGATGAGTAGGATCACCGGACTAAAAAAATGGCGCGTTAACTACTGTATATAGTACCAGCCGCCGATACAGATAGGATTATAAACTTATAGGTGTAGTTTTCGGCCATTTTCTTACAGAAAAATTGTCCGGTCCCCAACGTATAGAAGAAGAATTTAACCAGTAATATTAAAATATTACCGATAACTATGTCAAGTATAACTTATGGAATGGGGAGAATTTTATTTACAAAGTTACCAGAACCGCCAGATATACGGGCGGTCAGGAAAAAATTAAAAATAAATAAAGTAATATTATATGGTCGGATCGGATATCGAATTGGCTGTTTTCCAGAGGCTAGCCATTAAAAAACAAGGAAACTTTTTTTAAAAGTACCGAACAGTGTTTAATTAAACCATATTTTATTCGAACGATAACAGATAAACGATAGTTTTGACCATTATTGGTGGTGTAGACAAACCATGACTAATAGAACGTGTGTAGGAAAAATAAAGCGAATGAGAAACAGGATATTTCTGGTATCGAATTATATTATACATATACTTTTATTATATATAAAAGGCATTACCGAGTTTTCCCGGTCATACAAAAATTACCGTTCTTTCTTAGCCGATCTTCCGACGAAATTTTTCATGGCATCGAATCCTTTCAGCAATTCGAAGTAGACGGCGTAAGCGGGTAACGGCATCAAGCTACACCAATAAAAATACCAATGGCTTTAAATACGTCTTAAACCGGGTGAAAAACAAAAAAAGAAAGAGTGGACTTACGCTTTCAGCGTGATGATGGGAGCGAAGTAACCGGGAATGATGGCCACTTCTCGGTTGCAGCGGACCGACGATATTATGCTGTCGGCCACGTATTCGGTGCTCAGCAGCGAAAAATAACTGGAAATGTTAATTCATATTTAAAAGGAAGAGGAGCGCTTTATAGGGGACAAGATAAAAATATACCCTCCGTCGGCTCCTTCGAACAATCCGGTCTTGACGAAGAACGGTGCCACTAGAGTCATTTTAATTCCGGTAGCATTTTCCTCCTTCAGTTCGAAGTAGACAGATTCGTGAAGGATGCTAGCTGCCGATTTACTGGCGCAGTAGTCGCTCAGATAATTCATCCCAGAAAATCCCGCTAAACTGGAAATGGTCACCAAATGTCCGTGATTGGCGGCTATCATGTCCGGAAGGAAGGCTTTGTAGGTCTGAAATTAAATAACACGCTGCAGTCCTTTCTGTTATTACACCCGTTACATCTCCGACTTTCCCTACTCCTATAACCTAGTGGTCTAGAAAATGGGCACCCATCCGGCTAGACCAGTGTTTTCAAACTGTGTGAACCTGGGTGTTCCACCAACATACATAAAATATTCATCAAAATGACGAAAATAACTTTATTTCGTAATACTTTTTTTAACTTTTATTATAATAAAAGAATAGTAAAACGTTTTTCTTTATCTGTACTACCTAGATTCGAATATTTTATTGTTTACCATCCCGGGTTCCGCCAAATAATTTTATACTGGTAAAAGTTCCTTAAATTGGCCAAGTTCGAAGACCACCGGGCTAGACCACACTCTCCCAATCCACCTAATACCCCTCTGGTCCACCTTATTTAAAATAATGCGTAAATTACCCCCGAATGTCTTCAGTTTTTGAAAAATTACGTGTTTAAAATCGACGAAAATGCTCTTTTTTTCCTTCAACGGTTCCGTCATATATATAACGCAAATAAATCGATAATTAAAATTATTGATATGGGTTATCAAAGTTCGCTCTTAATGATTCCAACCCCCTTACAGCGCGCACCTTTCAATTTGGAGGTGCCGAGTCCAAAAATGTAATTATTTTTTACGCCGTTATCCAGCTACGGGGCCCAGAAGTCGGGGCTTATCCATCGAACTTTTTAGGTTTTCTATATAATTATAAGAGATAGTTTGACGGTCGTAACGAATTTCGAGGCGATTGTACCTTGGGAATGGAAGGCGTGTGAATAATAAATTAAAAAATACATAAATAGCGATAAATAAAGCGGCGTATTTAAGATTAGATGGGGCCATTCATTGCCATGCCGTCAATTTTTCAAATATTTTAAATACGGTAATTACAAAGGAATAAGAGTTCCGAATTACAGGCAATAATTCTCATTAACCTATTATTATTATTATAATTTTTCATATTTTATTTAGGCTAAAAACGGCATTTATATTTACAGTCGAAGATGGGGCTTTTCCTAATTCAAATCGCACGAATTCGACCGTAATTACGATTATTCGCTAGATTACGCAGCCGTATGTCTGGTGAAAAGCCCTGAGAAATATAACTGTTTTGGATTTAGAACTGTTTAATCGGTTGAAAGTATCAAATCTGTGTCTAAAGGCCGTGACACACTGAACGCGACGCGAAGCGAAGCATTAGAAAGCAACTTCGCTCGGTTACGCGCGTACAGTGTGTCTTGGACTAGCTTTTCCCGTGCGGCTACTCGAGTTAACGCGCGTTCCCGAGCGAAAGGAGATGAAAATATTGAACTTTGACCAATCAGCACGCGCGAACAATACGGTGCGGCAAGACGCGAAGCAAG
>WUQG02023693.1:0-11316 GCA_011317285.2 Androctonus mauritanicus | reverse complement strand
CAAACATCATGTGAACTGAATCTCTCCCTGAGAGAGAGTCAGTTCACGTGATGTTTGATAATTTAGTAAAAATAATGAAAATTATACTAATTTTCATTAATTTTGCAGTTAATGACTCTCTCTTCTTGTCTCATCAGTGAACTGACTCTGAGTTCACATGATGAGACAAGAAGAGAGAGTCATCAACTGCAAAATGAACAAATTATATATATATATATATATGAGCCACAAAAATTCTATTTTATCCTAATTTTTAAAGTATTTTTAAACTTTCGGTTTTCAAATTATTCGAAAAATAACTTTGGGAAAAAATATTCCAACCGTGCGAATCTTTGATATATGACTTAAATTTAAAAAAAAAAAAAAAAAGGAAAAAATTCATAAGTAAGTTACCTACGTTATAAATCCAGCGATTCAATTTAAAAATAGATTTTAAAGCTCTTGAAAAAAAAAATCGATAACCAGAATGTCCAAAATGAGATTGGCAAGCTAAATGACACCCTCTTTCGCACAAAATACACCGCGTGATAAATTCGTTTAGAAAGCGAACATTCTTACTATTTTTCTTTTTTTGGTTGTTGTATTTCGTCGCATTTTCGACGGTAAAACGTTTTATCGATATATTTCACGAAATTTCTTTTGTATACGTTTTCTTTCTCAGCAAAAAAAGAATTAAAAATAATTTGTTTCTAGTTTAATTTAAATTAAAATTACCTTTACTCTAAGAAGAAAATTAGATTCGGACAGTTTGAAAGAGAACTGAGCAAAAAATATTTATCTACTAATTGTGATAAAGGACGTAAATTAGTCTGCGAAGTGATAAATAAATCGGAAACTAAATAATGAAAAGATTGCGTGAATAAGAAATTTTAAAATACAATAATCTGATAAGATATATATATTAATGGTTTTTAAGTATAATAAAATTTATATAGTTGATTTGTTTGATTTTTATAGCAAAGTTAAGAAAAACTTGCTTTAAAAAAAAAAAAAATAAGATAGGGTTCTTTTGTAAATTCCCAACTTAAAATTTCTTAATTACTGCCAGAGATATACTTCAGTTACCATTAAATAAAGTAAAATGCAAAAATAGCAAGATAGCAACAAAGTTATCTTCAAAATATACCAGAGTTATCTATTCTTAACATCTTATTTGAAAAAAAAAGAAAAAAACTTTGACTGTCATTGATAAAACTACATTAGTTTGCATAAAAAAAGAGAAAAATATAATCAATTTGCCTCTCCCAAATGGAACTCAATGTTTGCATTTTTTAAACTTCTCCAAGATTTTCAAGTAACCTGTATTTCTTTCTTTCTTGACAGTTTTGTTTCTTGTTTTTTTCTCTCTCTCTCTCTCTCCTCGCTCTCTTTCTGAAAGGAGAGAGAAAGAGAAAGCGATCTGCTTAAAATTTCGTTTTTTTTTTCCTACTACAAAATTTTGTCTTATATTGTCAGAATAAATTTCATCCGTCAATTTGTCTTTCCTCATTTTCAATGTTGTCTTTGAAGATAACAGGTGCGTGAAGGTTGCTTTCAGAATAAATAAAAATTTATGAAATTCACGAAATAAGTATAATATTAAATCTTGATAAATTTTTCTGGACGTTTGCGTTTCTTAAGCGTCATCAACATTTTTGAGTAAATAGAAAAATATTCAATTTTTAAAAAGCAGATTTACATAAAAAATGTGCGGTGGCAAATTTATTGGTAGAAAATATTTCAAATCATTTATTGCACGATAATTTATAAAATTCGACCACGTCCGTCAAAAATTTCGAATGGGTTTATTATATAAATGGATAACAATTTCTTCAAAATTTAAATGTAATCATATTGATAAGAAATCGTCGTATAAATCAACGTAGAACTTTCCTATTGATAAATTTTGTCCTACTTTAAATCTTCTGATATACAAAATTGCATTTTTATCGCTTCGATTTAGAATTCTTCTTCTTCTTTTTTTCCCTTCCCCTCCATAAATAACAACTAGGAAAAACATACATAATAAACTAGAAGATAGCGAAAATTCGTGTAAAAAAAAGATAAAATCGACAAAGATTAAAAACTATTAAGGCAAGAAAATAAATAAATAAATATCTCATTTTCGTTTTCACCACTTTTTGTATACTTTTTTTTTTATCGAACAATAAATCAAAAGCAATATGTTAGAAAATTCCCGAACTGTCAAAATTTAAGTGAAAAAGATAAAAGCTTCATTGAATTATCAGTAAATAAATGAGTAGTATATAGATAATGAAGCAGTTGGAATATTTGATAAGTTGTTAAAACATCTGGAAAATTTCACAACAACAATAACCACCAACCACCAAACAACCGACATGATATTTAAATGTTCATAAAATATGTATTAGCGTTTCGGTTGAATATTAAAGTAAAATGCTTCGAAGGTTTTCGTCATTTTTTTTCTTTTTTTTTTGTTTTTTTTCCTGTAAACCCTGCAGTGTTTTTGTTTTATCCCGCATTGTAACGAAAGAACAATGTGTTCGTAAAGCCAATTTGAACTGTTTTGAGAGTTTTAAAATCTTTTCTGGCATTATCTACAGAACACGATAAGAGAAAAATTTATTTCTGTTTATTGTTACATTATAAAGGAAGATTTCTTTATCACAATGTTAACAAAATATATATATATTAGACAGCTATGATCGATCATTAGTTATTAATGAAAATATTCATTGCAGATGATTTAAATTAATGAAAATTTCTCTTTGTGTATACATATTCTAATTATAACTAAAAGAGGTTTTCAAATTTCACTAATGTTTTATGCATAAATTCACATCATTAATGTATATCACTACATTCGTAATTGGTTATTTTGTCTGATAATGAGACCATACTTATGTTACTATATTAAATTTCGTATGAAATTTAATATAGTAATATAAGTATAGTCGCATTCGTACGAAATTTAATATTACTTATTAAATTTCATTAAATTATTAACGAATTAAATTTTATATTAAGAATACATATTCCACGACAAAAAAGCGAGAACCATCAATAAGTACATAATCAAATTAATTAGTTATTTTATACATAAGTGACTTATAGTAAATTTAACGCTTGTTAATTTACATATAATTTATGCTGATTAAAGTCATATAATCCATTTAATGTATAATAAAAATATAAATATAGTAGATAAGACTTTATTATGAGTTAATTTTTTTTTTCGGTTGCTCCTTTTTCGAAATTAATTACATCAGAAATGCGCTAGAATAAAATATTGCACGCTAATATATTTATAGTTTTGTTAATTTTAGATAATTTTACAGAATTGTCTAAACTTTAGAATGACTAGATATTGAATAGACGATTATCGGATAATTCTAAGGACAATGCCAAAGTTTTTGTGACAGAAACAAGCATTCGAATCCCGAAAACGCGAATAGCATTAATTTGTTATGCAGTTATTAATTTCTAAACTTATTTCTTCGGGAAGAGTTTACTGTTTGCTTCATTCGATAGCGTGTTTGCCAAGTTACACTTGGGTCTATTTACCGGTTCAAGAAATATCTCGCGAACTAGTAGAGTTAAAAATTCGAAACTTTTATAATAATATCCTCATCCAGCAGCTTCTGATAGCCATTTTTAACTCATGGCCATAGACGACGATAGCCATAGACCAGGAGTGGTCAACTTTTGTGTATATAAGATCTACTTTTTACCTTAAAAATGTATCGCGATCGACTTGTTGGCCATCCCTACCATAGACGATACAGACTGACAGTTTTAAAATTTATGCGAAGTAAAACTATCCCGTAAATAATGATACTCTTTAATCGAATTTTAAACTGTATATAAACCGAAAAAACTTCAAAAGAACTTGAACAGAATTTTATTTATATACTATATTAATAATAGATGAATATTTTTCATATCACGTTACATAAATATTAATAATCGACATGATTTTAATTCGCGATTTTGCCAACTAGATTTTCAAAAAAAAAACAAAAAAAAAAAATCCTCTCGGAATTTATCTTGAGATTCTCATTTTATTTGACGATGTAATCAAAATTCTTAAAGCAATCGGTACGAAAACTAATTTAGAATGAAAATTTAAAACATATATAATTATCTAGACATATTTTTTCGTAACATAATTACATATATTAGAAGTAATTACATTAAAATTCATCAAATGAGGAAAAAAAAATAATCTAGCGTGCTTATTTATATACAGTACTTGATCAAATTCATTCGTGACTTGAATGAATATAAACATATAAAGAATATATTTATATTTAATATAAAGAATATAAAGTGGAAGTAAATTTGAATGCGTGCAAAACGTAATTCTAAGTTCATCTGTATAATATAAAATTAATATTGATGCATTTCTCTTTTAATTTTTTATATTGTAGTAATTTACAAGCTAATAAAAAATTCTATAATGCATTAATAATTGTTTATTGTATTACGGAATTTTTATTGACATTAAATAAAACCATATTAAAGTTGTTTGTCACGTTATAGTGCATCAACATAATGTTTGCATAAAAAAAAAAAAATAATTAAATATATTCAGAAATATTTAAATGAAGCATTAAATCGTTATATAAAATGTAAGAAGAATAGGTAGAAGCGAGAATAAATAAATACATTTATATATAAATTTTAATGATTTACGCAAAATCATGCAAATAGTCTTTGTAAATAAACAAGTTTTGTTCAATATTAAAATTAGTCAGCATTTTAAATATGAATTTACAGTTGTTACAGACTTTTTCTTGTATTTTTTAAAGATTATCAAGGTTATTTTGTAACTTTAAAATTTCAAAATACGGTTAATTTATAGCATGAAAACCAATTGAAATTTTTTAGAATGAAATTCGAGATTTCATTAATCACTGCCATTTTTTTTTTATTATTTTATTTGCACTATTTCATAATTTTCTGTTATATTCTATAAGTCTTTCGCATATTGTAGAAATTCGCAGTGAAGTAATGGCTAAGCATTACCATTTTTTAAGACTTTTTGAGCTTCTAAATGCTCTAAAAAAAATCTAACTTACATGATTGGTTTCGTTTAAAAAATTCGCGTAAAATTGGTTATATAAAATAATCATCGAAAAGTTGCCTTAGAATATACTATGCATAAAAATTTGATGAAATAATTCAATTAGATAAAAAGCAAACATAAATTCAGTGAAAACGGTAATTTGCAAGCAGGAAATTGCATTTACTTCTGAAAACTTAAGCTTATGACTCCGTCTGAGTGACGACCTTTCACCAAAAATCGATACTGTTGTTATCACAGCTAAAATAGACTGACAACATTGCTGGTAACATCAGATCTATTGGCGATTGTATTGGAAAACGGTCTATGCTATCGTCATTGAATTGGACATCTGTGTCAGAGAGAAGGTCTCGTTTATACGTTCGACCAACTGGATTTCTCTGAGAAAACTTTCAAGTTTTACAGTTTCTAAAATAAATATTTAAAGAACACTCTTCTTTCTTCTCAGAATATCTGGTATAACAATCAACTCCGAAACTAATTTTATAAACTACATAAAAGTATTTTATTTTAATATTCTGCCTATTATTAATAATAATTATATGAAAGTTTTTCCTCTTGCAGACATAAAAGACAATATAATGGGATCTTACCAGAATACAAACAAGGCAGTTAATAATGTTGGCTAAAGGGTATCAGCTACTGAGAAATGGTAAGAGAACTGCTTTCCCATGGAGAAGAAAAGAATAAATCTTGGTTCAATGATTTGTATTCGGTTCGTTTTCTTCACAGTAAAAAAAAAAAAAAGAATTCGAACGAAAAGAAATCTATCGATTAAATTACATTATTCAAATTTTAAAATAACTGTAGGTTCGGAATCAAATATGCAATTCTAGTATTGTTCCAATAAATAAACCATTCTTAATTTTCACGTTTGCAAAAAAAAAAAAAAAATTTCCTTTATGTTTATTTCAATTAAACTTTCTGCTGTGCTGCTGCTGCTGCTGATTTTTTTTATTTTTATTTTTCTATTGATTTCTTTTACAGGAAGAAACGGCATTCATCATACCGAATTTCTATTTTATTTACTTTATCTATTTTTTTTTTTTTTTTTTATAACAGAATTTTTAACTCTTGCTATTTCTTTTATAAGCTATTGACCCGTTTATTCTACCAAATGTAAACTTTCTATTATCATTACATGTTTTTTCGTCTTGTTTTTTTTTTGTACTTCACATAATTCTCCTCTTAATTTATAATTTTTATCTAGTTTTATTAGGTTAGCCGATAAAACACTACCAAATTAATGAAATCTCTAAATAACGTTTTAATCATTTCTTTTTTTTTATATATAAAAATTGGAAAATATCCAATACACACATTAATGAATCATGTTGTTTTATTATTAAAATGTTTTTATATCAATATATTTATTCAGTTTCCTGATAAAATAAACGTAAATTTTATTTAATATTATATCAACAAAATAAATGTCTTATATGTTTTAATGTGTTTATCCGAGTAAACATTTTGGTATGAATATTTAAACGTGTTTACACGTTATTGATTTCGTTAACTACTCTATATATATGCAATTATTATTTTTTTATATACAGTATATAGGCCTATATATATATATATATAAACTTTGCACATTTATTTTGATTTTTTTTTAGAAAATGTTGTCGTCGTAGTAAACGAATAATTAAAAACGAAACAGTAATTCCGAATATTTTAAAAATAAAACTACTGTCAACAAGTGCATAATAAACAGGAAGAAATTCTCATTTCTAATTTCTAATTAATGCATAAAATTTTAGTTTGCATATCTTATTGTTATTTTATAATAATATTTAACAATCGAATCTCTAGAGATATGTTTTCTCGATTGCATTGAAAACATTTCGATTAAAAATAAAACCGCTCTTTCTTGCCACAATACTTTCATTATTAAACGAGATAAGAAAGTTAGCAGCAAAAACTGCAAACGTACTACTGCAAAAAAAAAAAAAAAAAAAATTAATAAAAATAACTCTGATACGCTGCCAAATAAAAAACGTGACGACGTTACAAATCCAGAACATCAAAATAAAAAAATAATAATAATAATTTTTTTTTCTTTAAACATCCGTTTCAAGTAACATTCCGAAACTAATCATAAAATAATTAGTTTGCAAAGAGTTTATTTGCATTCATTATTAAACAACTACATTATACGGATAAGTGCACTCATTGTATTAAATTCTAAATAAATTCATTTTTAAAATATTTCTCTTTCTCCTTCCTAGAATATTTCCTAACCATTTCAGTATTTATCGATATGATGAAGAAAAAAATATATACCTCAGTATTCTCCCACTGAACTTATTATTTTTTTGATATGTTAAAAAAAATACTTTATGCAGATACACGTCGCAAAACTGCATATTTTTTTTTGTTTTTTAATAGATTGATTCTTGATGCAGTATTTAATAAACTATGATTAACGTTTCTTTCCGACCGCTTTTTATAATTCCTGCTTTCAGCGTTGGATTCGTTCTTATAAAGAAATCATTTAATAACAAATATTTAGTTTTCTAGCCATTTAATCTTTCTCCGTTTGACTCAACAGAGAATTCTAGAGTGTATTATCCGTACCACAGAATTTCTTAAAGTAAACACCGATCGATCTATACACTATTTTGGCTCTGCAATTATTGTTCTTTTCCATGCTGGTAGCGTTTCTTAGAAAAGAAAAAGAAAAAAAAATTTTTTTTCATTGGTGAGTACTCTTAGCATTCTTAGAAATTCACCTGTATTCCGAGTATCGCAGCAATAATTTCACAAGATCTGCAGACACATAAGAAAACCGATAAAAGAGTTCGGAATGCAGAAGAGCTTGGGGCAGAAGAGGAAGGAAATGGTGTTAGAAGCACGCATCCTCTTATTGACTGTTACTTCTAGCATGAAGTTTATGTCTGTCAACTCTTTGAAATGTTTTTTACTGATGGATAAAAATGTCATTAAAATTAAACAACTACTTCTTAAGGTATCAATATCTGAAAGCGGAATACAAAATCTAGAATCAATTTCGAGTTTTCTCCTTCGGGAAGAAAAATCTAATTCAATTTTTCTTGCAATTTCTTCAATCCAGAAAAAAATAATAATAATAATATTTTTTTTCTTTATTTATTATTAATTAATTTCATATAAATAAAGTCTAAAAAAAATTAAAAAAAAAATTATCTGAACAGAAGTATGTACATGGATAATTTAATAAGATTATCTAAATTAAGTTTAGAATTTAAGGTTTTGTGGTTTGCATGAATTTAAAATTAACTTTGACAACAAAAGACAGATAAGAAGGGAAGGAATAAAGAAAAAAAACGTATATAATTCTAAAGTTCTCCTAATTTAATTTAGAAAGAGATATCATCAATAGGTTGATAATTAAAGAGTTAGGAAAAAAAAAAAAAATAGTTTGCTCAAATAACCTTTCATGATTGTTCGAATTTAAATTCTGTCATTTGCTAGGAATTGATAGATAAAAATTGTCGATTGTCGATTTGCAGTTGGAAGAGAAGCGATGCTAGTTATAGAGTAATGGTTGTTTGATGGTTCTCGACTTTCTTCAACATCACTCCACACATTTGACAAACGATATGAAAGATATCAAATAAACAGACATGCCCATTTTTTGAGAAAAATATTCGCATTTTATACTAAACTAGTTTCGTTGTTTTTTTAAAATATAAATCACAAGAGTAATTTCCATAAATACCGATGAACAAATTATAATTTTTTTTTTTTTTCCGTATAGACTATTTTTTGCACTTCAAACACGGTTTAACTGATAAAGCCGAAAATTTCGCTTCAAAAATTGAACGAAAAATAGTTATTTATATTCGTGAAATATTTTAGCCCGAAGTAGTTCATAAATGAAAACGAAAATATTTTACACTTTTTTTTTACTCCAGGTGACAGGTAGTGAGAAATGAGATAATTTAATCGATTTATTGTGTGGACAAAATGTTTACTTCGGGTTAAATTCGCCAACCATACTCAAATTATACCGAACTCACTCGATTTATATTAATTATAACGCCCATTTCACTTTCAGAAATTTGAAAATTTTGTAGAAATCAATCTACATAACGTACTTACTCCGTTAATGCGAAACACTTATGTTTAATATCCGAATATCGGCATATTCTAACGAACATAGATCAGAATGAATATAGAATATGAATTAATTTAACATACTTTCGTAAAATTACTATCAATTGTAAGATTGTAACGGATATTTTTTTTTATTATGCTGCCAAAAATAATTCTCATTTCATTGAATTATTGTAAAGAAAATAAATTTTTCGCCTCTTGAATTATTCTGAAACTGTTCAAAGTTATTAAAATTTTCAAATTTTGAAAATTGAGTTTTGTGGCTAAATTTAAAAAAAAAAATTATTATTATTTATTATTTTTTTTACTGAAAAACTGAATTTCTAAAAATGTCTTTTATCTTTTGGACATGCCAATTCTCTGGTTATCCATTTTCTACATATATATCATATTGCAAATAAGAATAAATGATCGTAGCAAATCCTTTACTGTAATATTTTGGCACAAATAGATTAATATTTGAAATATTATATGAGCAAATATATATATATATAAACAGATTTAAATATTCAAACAAAACTCGAAACATAAACAGAAAGAAAAAAAATCTGTTTGGAATGAAAGTGCTGTAGCATAATTTAAACATTTTTTGCATGATACGTGTTTGTGTATTTTTCATTCTTTTTTTTTTTTAGTTTTATTTTCTGTCGAAAATAAGGAATGACAAAAAAAAAAAGCGATTTTTATAAATCGATTCGTAAATTTTAAATTTTAGACCATAAACTGGCAAATGGAAATTTATCGATTGTTTAAAATAATCACTGGTGAATTTACTATTCCTTAATTAAAATTGATATTGGACTTTCTATTTTCATGGTTAATCGTTAAAAAAAAAAAATATTGAAGTAATAAATTGTTCCAAATATTTGTATTGCGCATAAAGAAGGGCATAAAATATGAGATATTTATATTTTATTTTCAAAGAAAGTAATAAAAGTAAGTTAATATAAAAATTTTTATGATGAATACTTTTCTAAAATGTTTTATAAATGATCAACCTCATTTTACATGATTTATTAGTAAATTATGCCATTAAAAATAATCAAAAATTATAAATCGATTCTCTAACGATCTCTCTTTGCTAAAGTAAATGGGTTTTTAAAAAAATATCTTTCGACCAAAATTAAACGTTTTGCAAATGTTTAAGATACTTTTTTTTTTTTTTTACATTTTTAAATTAAAGAGTAAGCGTGTTTTCTTGATAAAAACATTCTGTTCGTTTGCATTAAGTAGCCCGAATTTTAGACGCATTAGAACAATTAATGGAACAAGAGAGCATCTTTGGTGAGCTAGTAAACTGAAAATTGAAAATCATTCTGGAATGCCTTGAACATGTTATGGGATTCCCCGGGGTGTCTATTATCCTTTGTGCCTATTATAAACCTATCTCACTTGAATGAATCGTAATCAATCCTTACTCCATTCACGACAAACTTAATTATGCGTGTCCATGCAACCTAATGCTTAATCACTTCATTTGGATCGCTATTATTTCCAGTAAGATAAGACAACAATGAGTTTTTCTTTTCTTTTTTTTTTGCAATTCTGATTTACAGAGAAAATGGGTCGCAGTCGGATCGAATCTTCCCTAAGACATCGCAATATCCATCTGTCGCACTTTTCAGATTTTCAGTCAACAACTCTCTGACGTATTAAAAATAAATCTTACTGACAACGATATGAGAATATCGTTGTCAGTAAGACAATCTCCTTATAGAATTCTACAGTTTCCATCATGCAATTTTATTATAGCAGTTTAATACGTAAATACAGTGAAACTTGGAGAGTTGACATCCGGATTAGTGATATTCCGGATTAATGAACAGGTACAATTTTTAACAAACTTACGATAAAGTTAATGCTTCTGTATATAATTTATTTATTCTAACCATTGCAAAATATTTTTGTAAACATATTTGCAACGTTTTATTTTTGCGAAAAAATACAGTACTGTGATAAGAACCGAAGAGAATGTGAGGAACTGAATCGCTTTTGTTTTTCTTTTCTTACTTTGATGAGCATATTGAAATTTCACGAAGATAGGAAGAATCATCGATTAAATAAGAAATTTCTGAAGAGTCATTTTGACTCGCATACGGCCGTATTCACCATCTCGAGTTATTGGAAGAGTTAGAGTTATATGAGGAGTTATATCTAAATTCGTATTCACC
>WUQG02023682.1:0-11317 GCA_011317285.2 Androctonus mauritanicus | reverse complement strand
ATTCTTAGCCGTTAACTTTGTGTGTTCGAAAGGCCTGAAGATGGCAACGAAATGTATTGCTGAAAGTGCTCACCTTATTAAAGAGAAGATTTATTTAAAGATTTTATAAGGTAGTTCTCTGTTTAAGTGTTCCTGGATTTACAAGTTTTTCCAAGCATAAAGTATCAACAAAATTGAAAATATGAGCGTTAATTGTAATAAATAAATGCTAAACATTCATAAATATGGTATTTCAGCCTATGTACATAATTATACAATACAGTACAACTGGTTTCTTAGCATATACACCAATATCTTCTAAGAAATGGAAAAATCAAAATGGCTGATTGAGAAGCAGAAATAGCATACTCTCTACTTGTCATGTTAGCATATTATGTAAATAACTTTCATTTCCAGATTATGCCTAAGATAGACTTCATCTATTCATTTGTCAATGATTAAAAAGAATAAAAATTCTAATATTTGTATGACCTAAATAATTTATTTGATTTTAAATATGTAAGAGAACATTACCTGAGTTCCCACAATACACTATTCTATCATAACTATGCCATAGTCCTAGCCTATAAAAAACTAAAACCATCAAAATTTTTTCCTTCAAAATACAAGCTACCACCAATTAAATATTTTAGTCCTAATGTCAAATTATTACTTATTTATCAATTTAAATTAATAAAAGAAAAATCTGCTTATTGATAATATTAAAATAAAAATTATATTTTATATTATTTCAAATGTTTATAAATTTTAGATCATGTGATTTGCACATGGGAAAATACAAGAATCATGTGCACATAAAATATTGATTAAGATAATGATAATGGCATTCCATGACTTGATATAATCCAATCAAATATAATTTATCACAAATTCTAAAAGATACTTTCAGGAGTAATCCACAACTTAATTCATGAAATAAAAAATGCAGAAGAAATTTATATAACAAAATCTGAAATTAACTGTTTACTTAAGCATTATGTAAGATGAGAGATTCACTGATCTGTGTCATCTTTAAATCTGATGTAGTTATATTCACTCAACGATACAAAACTTTCACTCAAACTTACAGATACTACTACATCTAGCTGACTTTCAATACAGTTTATTAAAACATTTCAAGTAATTTTTCATGAAGTAATTAATATTTCTTGAAAAACAATTGCATTTTTCTGAATATGTTCTGTATTTTCTTGCAGATTATAATAATTTGCAATTTGGTCTGCAAAAAAAGAACATGTCAGACTGTGAGTTTGAGATTGCTGATCCCAAGAGACTTTAAATTTATGTCATCTTAAATTTGCCATTGCTACTTAAAACTGATAATCTACTTTTGTGGTGGGAAAACAATATTGGAAATACTATTTATGTTTGAATAAATTGGCTTTGAAAGTTATCTGATGATTCTCATACCAAATATAAAATAGTTCAAATTTATCAGGCATTAGTTGATTAAAAACTGATTAATCAGTCACATCGCCCATTACAGATTAATTCACTAGATGGTTGATAAAGTTGATTACTGATTATCTACCAATTAATTAGTGCAGCCTTAGTCATAATTTAAAACTGCATTGTTTGTATAATATTTGGAAAAAATACTGGACCATTTGAACTATATTTTGAAAATATAGTTCAAATAGTCCAGTAAAAAATTCTTTATAAATATATGGATGATTAAATATTTTCTTTAAAAGTATCCATTGTTATTCTTCATAATATATATATAAAGTTATCCATTGGTTTTGTGTGTCCAATTTCAATGTTAATTTAGCCAGCATATGTCATGATAACATCACATCACCTCAGTAATGATGTCAACATAATGTCACATATCACTGCGTCATCATGGCATTATAATTTAATAATGTTTTATGACATCATCATCATGGCAACAATTATTAATAATTTAAAAATTAAGGGAAAAAATTAAAATTGTAGTAGTTCTAAAATGACAAACTCCACAGGTGGCACAGTAATCTAATAATGTCTGCTATCTAGTGATTCTCTATATGTTTTCAGAAGTTTTTTTCAGTGATACTTCAAAGATCACTATGGATCTCTGAAAGGAGTTACCTACTCATTTATATAAGTGGATAATATCTAGTATTCATTAAAAAAACTTGGATCAGCTCAAGTTTAAAAACGCTTGAGTTTTAGCAATTCTACTGATAACTGAGCTGTTAATGATTTAAATGGTTGGACTGATGTAGAGAGAGAGAATGTGGAAATATTTGGATGATATGGTGATCAACATCTGAATAACAACAGGAAACAATTTTTGGAGATCTGTACCAAGAAAGTGTTGTATATCTCAAGCATTTTCTTTAAACATGAGCATCACTGCTTGGCTCATTTGCTATACGTTCAAATCAAATTTTGCACAAATAACTTATTTAAGCTGCTTATAAATATGCAACTTTTTGGTCATATTAGCATGTTTTACTTACTGCATTAAAATTTTTCATGCACCACAACTGCATATTTGTGAATTTATGCTGCTGGAGAGATGGATGCAAATTCAATGTAAAACATCATGACCAAAATATTTTTTACAGAGTGAAACATAAGTCACAACATAGTTTAAAATACTCATAACTTTTCCTTTTTGGTAAATAAAGTTTACAAAATGGAAATTTTTCACAAATTTGAGTTTTCTATTATTTTTCTTAATGTAATTCTTCTTATGGCCAGGATTTCTGATTGGATATTATTTTTAATTACAGGATCATCTCAAGCTTGTTAACATACTTTCTTTCCTTCAAATAGCCCTAAAAGATATAATCAAGAACTGTCTAAGCCAATGAATGTGAGCCAATTAAATCATGAATTTCTGAAAATAATCCATTTGCCAAATATTTCCTTTAGAAGTGTCATAGTGGCTCTAGCAGTGTAAGCAATGGCCCCATCCTGTTGGAATCACATCAGATTGTTTTCAATGACAGGTCTCAAATAATTTTCAACCATCCCCCAACAGTAGTTGCTAATTACTACTGCAGCTGTCTCATCGAATAGTCTCAGCAAAGTATAGACTAAAATAAAATAATCATAACACTATTTAGCATTAAATATAACAGAAAAACAATCTCAATAAGCAAATAAAACTTTTTTACTATGGTATAAAAGTTTTCTTTGCTTATTGAGCTTGTTTTTCTATTATATTTAACGTTAATGAAGCAAAGTAGTCCTGAAAGTATAACACTATTTAGCAGTAGAAAAAATTTTAATAATCATAATCCGAAATGTTTTTGATTAAAAATTTATTTATCAGCAGAAATATAGATTGATGAAACATTACAAAAGTGGAATAACTTATTAGAACAAATGAGAGTATTCAAAGTATAGAGTATTGAACAGTCTCATTTTGGACTGAA
Organism: Androctonus mauritanicus; assembly: GCA_011317285.2. Lineage (NCBI taxonomy): Eukaryota > Metazoa > Arthropoda > Arachnida > Scorpiones > Buthidae > Androctonus > Androctonus mauritanicus. Next base: position 7,946 of record WUQG02023682.1, on the reverse strand, counting down.
CATTGCCTTCCAGCATGATGGAGATCACTTACTCCATCTTGCTCTAATAATATTCCATCAAGTAACAAATATCAATTTGAATTGTGGTATTCAAACAGGAAAATGATAACAGTAGGCAATTCAAAAGGTTGATAATGATAACCTCATCTATATTAGGAAGGCTGGCTAACACAACTTAAGAATAGAGATTTGTTAACCATATATGATTTCTATAATTATACCCATCACTTTGCTCAGAGCCAACATGAATCACCTTCTACAGATTTATGTTATGTTGTTATAAGCACAGGATATTGCACTCTTGTTGAGAAACAGCACATCTCATATGCTATAGCTCCTTCTTCTCTTATAAAGATAAGTTCTATGAGCAAACAGTAATAGTAGTCATAGATAGCCCAGTTGGAAGGCCTTTAGCAGAAATACTGCTGAGATCACTGGAAAACAAATTTATCCCATGCTTCACTTTGGAGATTCCAAAGTGTAAAATCATCAGATTCAATTCCAGATTATTTTTACCATCTTGGAGGATTCAGAATCAAATATGGATGACTTTACTATCTTGAGAGGTTCAGTAATTCATTGTCTATCATTATTATTAAAATCACTATCATTATAGGTCAAATCAATATCATTATAGTATTTGCAGTATAATCGAAAAAAACTAACATTATAGGTCATTTTCTATTTATGATGAGGTTATCAAAACATAGCCCAATCATAAATAGAGGACCATCGGTATTTCATTCAGATTGAATAATATTTATCTGAGATATTGCCCCAAAATAAATGAATATCTTCTGTTAGTTATTATACCCAATATCAACCATTTTAATAAATCCAAAATTGATAATTTTGAATTTTTAATAAAAAAATTTATAAAATCAAATATTATAAATGATCATATGATTGATTCATCAATCTTATCTACTTGTTATTTTTTAGCAATATGAAAAATACTATTTTCATCAACTGCATGAATACATGATTTTATATTTTAGCGTAATTCCTTAAATGTATATAGATTATAGCTGTGTCTTACAAATAAAAATTTGAAAGGTATAATTCAAGTGATCTTAGCAGTATAAATTTTGAGAAACAATGTGATCATTAAAAATATTCATACAACATAGCCCAATCATAGCCCAATTTAGCCATGTGTATGGAAGAATTTAATCATTATCCAAATAATGTTATAAAAGACAAATAAAAGTAGTCTTTTCCTCAATTTGAATTACTGCATTAAAAGTAGTCTTCTTTTGTTTATTGTCTTATCATTTTTTTGCAAGAATCCTTTTAATCTTTTTCTTGCCATTCATCCTTCATTCTTCTGGCAGCTAAATCTATAAGTTCAGTCGCTCTCCCTTTCAAATATATAAAGTAAAATAAATTATATGCTGTAATAGCATTATGCTAAATATTGGCAATGGGTAACCCATACACATTAAATATATGTTTTTTCCTAATCACTAAACAGAATCATAACTGAATTGTATTCTAGAAACAGAATGAATCTGAATAAAAAAATATGGATCTAAATATTGATTATATTGTAGATTTGAATTGCAATTTAATTATTTAATATTAACTTTTGAGAAAAATATGCTTTTATAGGAAACTGTTATATAATGTTCATTAATTTATTAATGCATTCAAATGTTCAGTCTATCTGCATAAGTGCAAAGCAAGGACTGAAAAGAAATCACAATTTATTCAATTGATCCTATCTGATCTTATCATCATCATGTATAATTTTTCCTTTACATTAATATTCTATAAATATTTAAAATGAGATAAAGTGTAAAGATATTTTAAATCCAAATACAGATAAAAATTTTATAAGTTTTTTAATTATTATTTTTTTACAATCCTTTGTATTTTAATTACAATATGGCAAACATATTTTTTTTTTTTAATCAGGTTCAATAGCTAAAATTAAGATATTTGTAAAATCTTTTATATACAAAATATCCGTACAAAATATAATAAAGAAAATTTTTATTTAATTCTATAATCAAATACTTATGGAAAATATACTATCATAATCAAATATTTTCAGATTTTTTTGTTTTTTAAAGGAAATAATATATATTAGTAAAAAAATTATAATAATACTAAAGATGTTTATTTTCAACAAGCATTATTATGCTAGAAATTATAGTTAAACTCATCTCTCTTCAATTTGATTTTTGCAATTAGGATTGTCCTTACCTATTTTTTTTCTTTCGATTATAATTGTATCTTTTACATTCAGAAATAATTCTTATGTTAATATTAACCTATCAGTATTAAATTAACAAGCTTAATAACTTTCAAAAAATGTTCAATAAAATCTTTTTCCTTTTATTTATATTCAAAAATTTATATTTTACATTATATTTTATAGTTTAAATATATAAAAATAATTATTTATATTTTGCAATAAAAAATTATTTATTAAACTATATAAATAATTACATGATTTTCAAAATATAATTTATAAAAAAATCTTTTCAAAATTTAACATTGATGGTTTAATGGCTGATGTATAATAATCAACTATAAAAACATTGTATTTTAAGAAAAATGTAAATTGAAAGAATTGATCCAGTTTTCGATACATGTTTTTCTTATTTAATTTTAATAATAGATTAATCTTAAAATAATTGATTTAGTCATCATACTTAATACATGATTTTAATAATTATAATTTCGAATTACTGGATATCAAAATTTCTAAGAAATATATTTAATTAGCAAATTTAATTTTTGAAAAAAAATTAAAATTTTAAAATTCTCCTTATAGTTTTAAATCTCAATCTACATTAAATAATTTAAACCTCAATATAATCAGTACTAAATATAATATCCTAAACTAATTATATCTTATACACCAAAGGAGAATATTTTAAATATTTGAATACTTTCCAAAATTCACACTAAAAATTAAACAAAGTTAATAATTTGAATTTTTATTTTCATATTATGAATTTGCAAACTTTTATTTCAATTACAAAACTCAATCAATTGTTAACTTTTAAAATATTTATTTGTATAATAGTTTTATAATCCAATTAAATAATAATTACTTTTAAAAGTAAAATAATAGGTTTCATTAACTATATACATTTAGAGCATGATACAGTACTAAATTTCAAATATATATATTTTTCCTAATAAATGCATTTATAAATTTCATTATTATTATTTATCTATTTGCAGCATGTCAGATTGATCATTTTTTAATTAATAATAAGCAAAATTAGTTGATCATCAAAGACAATCGTTTAGAATTTAAATAAATACCACATTATTTCAAGTTTTGGTAAACAGTTTTATTAAAATTATGGTTGTCATATTTGTTTATATATACCTAATTAGTTACAATATAAATTGTTAAATAAAACTGTAATCTTATTTTAAATTAAAATAACGAATAGCCGTTTTAAAAAACATATTGTGAGTTAATTTTATATTATAGACTAAAAGTATGTGCTATTGAAATACGAAGGCAAATATAGAATGATTAAAATCATGTTTTTTTATATTAAATTTAAACGATGAAGTTATAAATAATATTTGGAGACACGAATTCCCTATCTTTACTACACTCACCATCCTCCATTTTGTCTTTGCACTTTCAGCACCGTCTATCTATCTAACAACCTGGTTAGAGACTTAAAAAAGCAGACGACAACAGTTCTGGCGGTATATGTGAAGGTTAGGCTTAGATAAAATTAATTTTAATTTTATTTTTTAAACTAAATTAATATATTGAATGGAAAAAACTAAATTGTTGAAAGAATAAAATAGATTATATACTTTACCATATTAATGAATATTATTTTTTAAAGTGATTTATTATAATATATAATTCAAATTTATTTTTTTAATTTTAATTAAATTTGAAATATAATAAACAATTGCACCGTTACTTGTATTTCTGTAAAATCCTATTGAATACATTCCGTAAAAATTTTATATACAAACTTGAAAAATATAAGTGATTTGCGAATTGATATCTATTTTAATTAAATTAAGATTATCTTTCAAATTCTATTATAAAGAAATGCTGTGCTTGCAGTGCTTATTATCATAGATATTAAAGCACTAGCAATGAAAATATACGAATACGAAAGTTTAAATAATGGCTAATATTTTTTAAATATGTTTAAATCGATGTCATTTTCTATTTACAGTATTATATGTAATTATTAAAATATATATTAATAATACAATAATTTAAAATCTTAAAGATTGAAGCAAATATCAATAAAAATTGTATAAATATTCTTATAACAAGTTCTATTTTTATTTAATGATTAAGAAAAAAATTTCTTAGAAGCAAGCATTAATCAATTTCAACTTGATAGAAAATAGGATATCAAATGAAATCAAACTTTGATGGTTCTTTTCCCTCTTTCCCTTTGATTTAAGTGTACTTCAGATAAAATTTCAGACCAACATTTAAATGTTTTAAGACAGATAATTCCATTACTATTGTAAAGATGATAGACTTAGGCCAGAAACCTAATTCATTTTTTTTTAATTGACTTAACAAATGAGTCAACAGATCACTCTTTTATTCAATTGTATCACACACACAGATATTCAAGTGGTGCAGCCACTGTTTCATATATCTGTTTACTAGCAACATTCAAGCATTTTTCTCATCGCACACATATTCTCATCTTATTATTTAGACTGACAGTGTTCAGAAAATGCTGTTTTTGGAGCTGTTTTTCAAGTGGCAATAACCATTCTCATATCTTCATCCCATTACAGGTAACCCTCGGTTTATGCCGATTCACAATAACGCCGCTGCGCAACTCACCGTGTAATTGCAACTCGGGGAGTTGCGCAACTCCCCAATTCTCCTTGTGCTAGACTGATTTCCGTTTCAGTGTTGATGCATTTACTGAGCCGCGACGTTGCGCGTTCATTAAAACAGATTTTTATTGAATATTTATTTTTTCTGTTTAATATTGTTGGGTATGTATACATTGACTTTAAATTAATTTCCGAAAAATGTAAGAGATCCGAAATTTTGAATTTCATTTGTTTTTCTTAAGATCTTTTAATAAAAACATTTCACTTTATTTTATCATAAAATACATTTTAAAAATTAAATTTATAATGCAATGTATTTTGTATTATATTGTATTAATAAGCAAAATTATTTGCTTATTTTTCACTTATGTAGAAGCTAACCCTATACCTCACTGTAAATATGGGTTCATTTTACGCCAATTCAATTTGTGCCGGCTTTCGTAGGAACGGAACTGCAGTGTAAACCGAGGGCTACCTGTAATGCTAATTTCTGGAAAAAAGAAAATTTATATTTTTAGATATGAAATAATATAAAAATGCTTTTATAATCTAATAATTTAAAAAAAAAAAAAAATTATTAATCATAAAGGCTAGATGCTTTGTAACAAAATTTAAGTAATCAAATATTTGAAGAAATTATGATATGATATAATATAATATTTTGATAGTTCTGAATTTTGAAAATTTTAAGATTTTGAAGTATTAATAATCTACTTTTCAAAATAATAATAATTTCTCTACACCAGAGTGAGAAATTGTGTAGTGTGAATTATTATTAATAATTCACTCTACACAAAAGCCTCAAAACACTAGATCTACACCCCAACACATATATAACACTACAAAAGGCATCACTACTCAATACATGTAACATAGTAAGAAAGTTTCTCAGCACAGACATAGACAATTAGTTAAAACACAACTAAAATATCTCAAGTAGCTATATCTTGACTCTTGTCTGACATAGCACTTTGTTCCGGAATTATTCCATGTTCACACGATAAATAATAACATAATAATAATAATGATGTTCTTTAGGAGAGAATTAATCAGATTTATTTATCTATATTTTCCTGTTGTTTTAAATATTTCAGTTTATGAAGGAATAACCAGAGCCAAAGTTCAAGTTGATAGTACTGCTGGAGCAGTACTAGGAGAAGCAGCAAGACAAGGTAAATTTATGATAAATTATTTATATTTTATAGATATTATTTATAATTTGTAAATACAATATAATAATAAAAGCATTTAAAACTTTTCTATAAGAAAAGAATATAAAATAATCTTATATTCATTAGTGCCTAGAGAAAAAATTCAGTTATTTGTTTAATGTGAGTTAATTTGGATTTGTAATTATTGCATTATAATCTCAAGATTCAGAATTTATTTACATAGAAAATTTCATTCTATAATTATATCAAGTGAAATGTTAACATGATTAAAAATAATTATAATTTTATAAATTAAGTTAATATAATTTACTTATATTTTAAGTTATAATGAATTCTAATTATTCTGCTTTGCAAATTCAATAACATAATTTATTGAGGAGTTCTGTTATTGAAGTTGTGTTGAGAGGGATGTATAAAATTCTAATTTTAGAGAAGAATAAGAATATAGAAAAATGCTATGCATGAAATACTCAGACATTTAGAGCACTTATTAAAAAGCATAAAACAGATATAAAGATAACTAAATGCATCATGGTAGAAGAAGCATATGATGATAAAATTAAAATAGGATGAAGCAAACAATCTAACAAAAATAGAAAATTCAAATAAAATATAGAGAAATTGACCAGTATGTGAAAAATGGTTGTTTATAAAGAACACACAAAAAGAGACTGACCAATCAGCATAATGGACTGTGAATCTTTCCCAAATTCATGAAAACTTCTATTATATGAAAATAAGAAATGAGTATAAAATACAATAAAATAATAATAATAATAGTAGGAGCACTATATAAAAAAAATTTGAGTATGTTTTTATTGATATATATTTATTTTTCTTTTTTTCTAAATTTATTGTAATGCGATGATTCATAATACATAAGTATTCTATTGATGCTTAAATTTATAAACTGACTCATTGAGGATGGAAAAAATTCCAAAAGTACTTTGAGAATAATAAATATTTATAGATTCTAAATAAGCATGCTTTTTAATAAGAATGAACTAGCAGAATAATTGAAAAAAAATGCTATTTATTTATGACAAGTATATTTTGGCTGTTAAATTTTCATCAATTGCTAACTGCAATGGAATAAAATAAAAATGCATAAAATATGTAAAATTCTTTTTTGAACATTATGTGGGAATCTGTAACATAAGTAAGTCGAGCCTAATACTGCCTAATAGCAACATCAGCCTAATACTGGAGAAGTTTTGTGTGTTTCTCCAACACATCTGAAATTCTGCTGTCAGGAAATGGTCGAAAATGTTGTTATAATTATTCGAAATATTAATTTCAGAATGTGGCACATGAGTAAGTAATGCAGAGATCTAGGCTAGGAGAACTGACTCAAATACGTATATAATGAACAAAAATAATATATTTATTTAATCAAGAAAAAATAGAAATATAATATTAATACAATATTTTATAATTAATCACTAGATTTAAATGAACAGCTATTTATTAAACTATTAGATTATTATAATGAAATCAAACAAAACTTTCTTGAATGGAAGAGAGAGAATGGATCCCGAGTTATGTAGATATACCTGAGAGAGAAAAGTTATAAATGTTTCTGTTATTCTTTACTTCTCTTTTTCTTGTAGCTTTTCGTATTAAATCGTTCAACATTCATCCCTGGAATATCTTCTGAAATATAACGGAATGCCATCCATCCTTATTCCTGGTCAGACCATTGCTGATGGGATGGGAATTGTCTCCTTTTCTTACATTTTCTAACCGTTTCGAAAGAAGAAACTTTCTGTAATTTTTTTACCAATTCTTCTTATTAGCCTGCCAGCAGCAACCCTGGCTGTTCCAACAGCAGCCCTGACAACCTCGACAGCACTCTGAACAAGAAACCATTGGTATTTATTCAGTGCAAGATGGAATTCGTGTTTCCTTTCTCATGCGATACAAGGATATTTACTACAACAGATGAGTGTAATTGTTGTTTTAGACATG
>WUQG02023671.1:0-11318 GCA_011317285.2 Androctonus mauritanicus | reverse complement strand
ATGGTGTCGAAAACGTTAGTATTAAAAGAATTTTGATTTACAACTGCTGTATTTGTGCTTTTTGTATACAAGACATAACAAATATGACCTTTACACAAAAGTTTTGATGTACAAAATATTTCAAAAGTCAACTTTGATAAATTTATTATACATTTCAATATTGTAGTTTTACACCAAGAATGATGCAACAATGCTTATAATATATATTACATAAATATTATTACATATTACATAAAAAGTTAATGATAGTTCAATATTATTATCATTGGTTGTTAACTCTTAATATTAAAATATCATATATAATAGAAACAATAAGTGAAATAATTTAAATTGTGCATGATAAAATTCTGATACACTGCTCTCCAATTATAACATAGTTTGGAGGGAAAGGATCCAACCTGCTTTATAAGACAACTGTGCTATAACAAATGGCCTCAGAATTTTTTTCAGAAAGAAATTTTAAGTTGTAATAAATAAAAATATATTTAAAAACAGAATATTGAAAAATTCTGTGTAACGTGATCCTTTCATTTCAATAAAAGCCTTGAATATAATTTTCCTAATATTCTAAATGACAAAAATTATTATTTTTAAGCATTAATTATGTACAGAAAATTAAAAAAACAAATAGATAACATAATTTTTGATAATTTTTAATTTCATGTTAATGTTTTGTTATAATTACAATGTACACTATAAAAAACAGAATTATCATCTCATTATATAATTATAATAATAACAGAATTAATAAAAGTTAATTTTCTGAGTTTTCAATGCAAATAATAACTTTATTTAAATTTATATTATATTAAAATATTGATTTTGTACATTAATGAATGAAACATTTATATAACAGCTACAAATTTAAAAGTTTATGCATAATACTTACCAGTTATATTATTAAAACATGTTTCATGCATTTTTCCTGAAAATAATTCTAAACCAATAACAGCATAGATGATAATGACAAATATTACTAATAAAGCAATATGAAACAAGGGTACCATAGCACATATAATGGAATTTAATACAACTTGAAGACCTGAAAAAATAAACTGCTTTTATAAAAATCAAGAAATTAAACAAAAATATATATTAATGCTAAAGTACTTCAAATAATCATTATAAATAAAACTGATATTGCTATGTAAACATACACAAATAAATAAACAGTATCTTAATGAATATAAATTTGAATTTTGAAAATATAGTGATTCATTTGTAAATTGACAAACATCAAAAAAATTAAATTATTACCACTTAAATGTAAAATCACACTTAATTAAATTATTAATTAAAATATATGCACAGAATTTTGAAAAAATATTTTCTCTTTTCCATAATTTATACAGCTCTAGATTTTTAAAATTTAGTGTCACTATTATTGAGTTGAGGATAAATATCATTAATTCAATAAATTAGAACTTTTGTAACAATTTTAGATGCATTATTCACATTCTGTATTATTTTATAGTTAAAAGTACTAAAAGTTCCAAAAAACAGCACAAAAGCAGTAGAAAATTACCAAAACACTAAATTTTATAACACAAAAACGTTTTCGGTATCTACGATACCATCATCAGTTGGAATAGAATACAATGAATACAATGGTATCGTAGATACCGAAAACGTTTTTGTGTTATTAAATTTAGTGTTTTGGTAATTTTCTACTGCTTTTGTGCTGTTTTTTGGAACTTTTATTATTCTCATTTTTCTTTCAGCTCTTCATTTTGTTCAGGCATGTAGAGAGCTGTTGTTTTCAGACTGATACCATGCACTTTCGCAAAGTCCTTAAAATTATTGTTGATGAATAATTTTCTATTATCAGTATGCAGAGTTTTTACAGAATAACCATATTTGTTCTTTATTGTTCTGTAGAATGTTTTGGAGTTGTCAACTGCATTGCTTTTATGCTTGATGAATGATACCACTTGGTATCCAAAGCAATCATTTTTGAATAGGATAAAATAGTTGGCTCCTTCAACAAAAGATTCTGACATTGGACCACATAGATCACTATAAATACACTGTCCTGGTTTACTCTTAATTCTCTCTGAACATGAAAACAGGAATTTATACTGTTTTCAAAGTGCATAAGCTTCACAGAAAAAGTCATTGATTTCATTTGAGTTCACACCTTCTATAAATCCTGATGATATCGAGTAATAATTTCTTGTTTATATGAATTAGTTCATGCCAGATTTGTAGCTTTGAATAGGTCATAACATTTGATTCAACTTGGAATGCTGTACTGAAGAGCATCGAATATAGGTTTTTGAATCATGCAATCCAACTGCTACTATGTTGTTATTTTGGAAAATTTCGGCTTGGTTATCCTCTTTTATTACTTTCATTCCCTTTTTGGTTAGAACACAATTCTTCTTTAATTTGGGTACAAATAAAACATTGGTAATGATAGAGTCATATCACTTTTATCTCCAATCATTTTCTTGATTTTAATATCACCCTTTCCTTTTACTGGTAATCTTATAGCATTCCCAAGAATTACTGTGACTGCTTACTTACATCTAGCATAAAGAAATATTAATGACATCCAGTCATTTAAGCTGATGCTCACTATCAAGGATCCATACTTCTTGATCAAAGTTGATAGTATTGTCTGATTTATCATTCTTAAGGGTGTTGAATGTAGAGAAATGATTCTGTTCACAAGTTTCTCTCAAATTTTTATCATCTCTAGGTATTCTATCCCTTTTTAGAGACTTACAGTCTCGTGCATAATGTCCTTTTCGCTTGCAATTATAGCATGTCACTTTTATTTTGCCTTTTCTTTGAGGTTTTGAATCCTGTTGTTTATTTATGCTGCAGAATATAGCTATTGTAAGTGCTTCTTCATCTTTCTCAGAGGCAATTAAATTAGCTTCTTTGTCCAGAACACAAGCTATCAAATTTTCAATGGTTTGTTTATCTTCTGCCATAGAAAGCCAGGATTGCCTAAAGTTTCTGTATTTTGTGGCAATGATTCTAAAATTTTAGTCATGAGAGAAGTATCATTAACCTTTACTCTAGTCTTTCGAAGTTCTCAGACTATGAGAACTTCAAAAGACCTTAGCGATATGTTACACTATTGAGTTTTTCAAATTCATTTTATACTGATAATATCTTTTGTGCACCAGCATTTTATTTATTTTGGACTTCTGACAGTATATAGAATCTAGTTTCCTTAATATTTCAGCCAAAAATTTGCAGTTTTCGATCAATTTTATTTGTGACAAGTCCATTGTGGAAGTTAATGTAAACAATTGTGATAGCATCACATCTATTTCATTCATCAAGTTCTCTTCCACTTTAGTTGATTTCAGTTCAGATCCATCCACTACTGTGTTGATTGACCTTGCTCTTAGAGTGCACTTCATTTGAAATTTCCATTGGTGATAATTTCTTTCATTGAACTTACAGATGCTACTCACATCAATTTTATCTGACATTGTTTTAAATATGAAAAGCATACTTACAAATTTATATAATCAGATGTAACTTGTCTCAACAAACTGCTTGAGAGTTACACTAAATGATGAATGATTTAATCTTCAAAACTGTTTTAGTTAGTCTCCTTACATACTCAACTTTTCAATTTTACAATTTTCCAGCATTTCCTGGGCCCATAACCTGTTAAGAATTTAGGTAAAAACAGTGGAAACACTAATACATTGAATACAAGTTACTGTAATATATGATTAAAAATGGCACAGAATTGAATCTAGCAATGGCATTGAAAGACTAACTAACATGGAGATAGGAGACCAAAAAAAAAGAGACAGGAATGAAGCTTGTTTATTTTAACTCCATTCCCTCCAATTGGGGTAGATCGTGGGGTAGCTATGTGTAGGCACACAAATTTATAGCAAATTTCAACAGTTTATATGCATGTTGTGCCAGTACTAATATGTTTTTAGTGCTTATCATATTTACTCCATCACTTTAAATATTTGGACATTACAATTAAAGACATTACATTTTGAATTATACTAAACTGCATAATTATATTGATAATAAGCAATATATTTTCATGAAGCAAAACAAGAAGAATATATTTTATTTTTAAATAATTTTGAATTATACCAAGCTATAATTTTATCAATAATAAACAATATATTTTTATAACATAGCATCATAGAATTGCACTTAAAGCAAGATGAATAAAACTTTTTGTTTATTCGTAAACTGTTTACGAATAAACAAAAAGTTTTATTCATCTTGCTTTAAGTGCAATTCTATGATGCTATGTTGGACAATATAAAGCAATGGGTTATATAGTGCTGATTTTGATTGAAATAATGAAAGATGCAATATCATGAACAGTTCCTTTTGAGCCACTGGTTGAAACCTCATTATATTTAGTCTTCCACCTATATTGGAGGATAATCAGCTGATGAATTTTTCTTCCTCCAGATTTTTTGGGACCTGAGGGTCTTTGCTAGTCTCCATCTTTCCACAGAGATGAAAAATCATATTTGTAAAGCAACAGTCTTTCCACAGAGACAGCAGAGAGATTGATATTTGATTTTAAGCGATAATGTAGTCATTGTTTCTTAGGAAATGTTATAATTTCCCCATGATGCTTAGAATTCATGTATACATAAAGTTAATCTCATTCCAGAGATTGATATTTGATTTTAAACGATAATGTAGTCATTGTCTCTTAGGAAGTGTCATAATTTCCCCATGATGCTTAGAATTCATGTATACATAAAGTCAATCTCATTCCAGAGATTGATATTTGATTTTAAACGATAATGTAGTCATTGTCTCTTAGGAAATGTCATAATTTTCCCATGATGCTTAGAATTCATGTATACATAAAGTCAATCTCATTCCAACCAATGAAATTACCTTACATCTTTAACTGATTCTGTCATTTATAATTGTGAATATTAACAAAAAACAAGCATTTCAATATATTAGAACTTTTGTATTCAATCTGAACACCATGTTAATTCTACATTGACAAGTGGCATCAGTCCAAATAAAATTTTGCTTAAACATGAAATAAAATATATTATTTTAAAACATTGATGATATAATTGTTAACAAATTTTTAATATTGATATTAAATTGGAAAAATAAGATAACAAATTAATATTAAATACCTAATGCACAGAATTCTGTTTGAATTTTTATTTATTATTCAAAGGGTTTAGAAAATGGGAAAATAGTCATGTCTTAAATGATGAATAAAAGCTTAATTAAATAAAAATGTTATTATTAGGATCAATAGACAATTGAATAGTATCCCCGATATTTTGTTGAAATATCTACCTGAGAAAAACTTCAATGCCGATGTATTTCAACTGAAAAAGAAATTTACACATATTGGATGAAAGCGTCTTTCATCCAATATGTGTAAATTTGATCATAATTCCTTACAAAGCCATTGTTAATTACTTTAATTAATAATAAAATTTTTTAATGACTAGATCATCAAAACACTCCAAGTATTTTAACAATCTTTAAATATTCTCTTCTAAATGAAACTACATATTATTTCTTCTTCTGAAACATCCTACATGTTGATTATCTTGTCTGAGAGATAGATAAAGCTATCACTCTACAGAGAGAGAATTTTTAAGAGAGAAAAAAAATCTTCTCTGACTAAATTATCTTCTTAAATGTACTGCAATGTCAACTTATAACAGTGAAATTCTCTCTCTAGTGTGAGGATGCACAGACTTGTTATGACCAAGGGCCGCATAGATTCACTATGACTTACAGAAGGGCCACCAAAAAAACCATGAAAGTTGTATATCATATCATATCTTTATTAATTACATGTTACAAAGAAATGTAATCAAAAGTAAACAAAGAATTTTTAATTGAATGCATGGCATTGCATTGATTTAACAATTTTTTTTGTTAGGTTCAACATTTATAGAAGCCAAATGATTAAAATTGATTCTAAATTTTCATTAGTGCTACCTTGTTTATATGTACAATTTTTTTAAATTACCTGTTTCACATACACAAATACAATAAAAATAAAAAAATATTTATAATTACAAATGTGATTATTATTTCTTTATTATTTAAAAAAAATTATTATTGAACCATTGTAAAAATTTCATATAAAAAAAAATATAATTTGAAGTTTCATTATTCAAAACTACAAATAATATTTCATTGATTGTGTGACATTAAAATAATTGGTGAGGTAGATCAGCAACAAATCAACAGAGGGCTGCATGTGGTCAGCCTGGGCTGCAGTCTGTGCATCACTGTTCTAGTGAAACAATCAGAAGTGAAATTTCCTCTCTGGTGTCAAAATTTTATCTAGAAACATGTTTTTATTAAGAGCAGCATAGATCCTCAGTTCTCTAAATCCAAATGATGATGATTAATTTGCTAATTGGATTGGTATGGGAAGACAGCTTGGATCTCATCTTAGTCCAGTAAGACTGCAATCCAATATCACTTCTATGTAATCTGGATTAAAATCATGACTTGGTTATATGTCTTGGTTATTGTAGAAATTAAATCTTGCCGTTTTATCAGTTTTGCTGTTATTGAAATGAAAAATTTATAACAGATTTTGAAGAATTTAGTTTTATGCCCTATTTGGTTAGGCTTGATTAGAACATTTCATATCTTTATTGATTTTTTTTTTTTTAATGTATAAAAAGTCTGATTATGAATTATAAGAGAAGTGTCATTTGCATATATAGTTTTTATTTTTAAATTTTGATAGGTCATTTATGAAGACTTTGAGAAATATAAGAGATAGGACTAAACCCTGTGATAGACCATTTTGCATTATTTTGAAGTTATTTTTCTTCCTATTGCATCTTTGATTTTTCTGTTGGATAATATTTATGTTGTTATTTTATCATAAATTTACATTTGATTATTTTAATTAGTTTAAGGGAAAAACAGTTATTCTATTTTCACATGCTACTGATTAGTGTTACTGAAATTCTAGTGTTTTCAAAAACTTTAGCTGACTTGCTGATAGTAATGAAAAATCAGGAAATCTGTAGTACCCAAACTTTTTGATAAATATTATTTATTAACTCATTTGAAGTCCACTATCCACTAGTCAGTTTAATTATGATCATAATAAACAGTTTGTGCTTTATTTTTGTTTTGTTATACATGGACCATTTAATCCAAACTATACCAAATACAATGCTTGTAAAAATTGAAAATAGTGTGTAATAGATATTTGTAGAAAGCAAAGAAATTTAGCATATAATACTCAATAAGAGTTGAAAACTTAAAAAGGACAATTAATGAAACCAAACAAGATAACAAGTAATAGCATTAATTCTATTGAAAATGTAAATGTAAAAAGTTAATTTTTTTTTCATAAAAATAATATAAAATCTTATAATTCCTGTAAAAGAAAAATTATGCTACAATAATACAATCTGATAAGAAAAATTATTAAAAAATGGCCATAATTATTAAAATTTAAAAAAAATGCTTAAAAATAGAACAAATTAAAATACTGTAAAGATTTGACTGTAAAATAAGACCACATTACTAAAATACGCTTCAAAATAAGTTTGCTGTTGCTAATATTACAAATCAATAAGTCTTCACCTATCAACAGTTGGCAAATGAGAGCATTCAACTGTGTCCTAAATTGTCTTTCTAGTATTTTCTTTCTCCTATAGCTTAATTGCAAATACTCGAAAACTGATTTGATGTTGTGGAAGTTTGCATCAGATTATCAACAGATGTTTTTTGTTAAAATTATAAGAACAATTATAGTATTTAATTTAATAAAAATAAGCAGTAAAAATTTCATAATCTCTATTTTAACACATGAATTTCATGGAATAATTTTCTATTCCCTCAATAAACGTTTATCAATTTAAGAAATTAAGAGAGACACCAATAACAAATCCCGAGTTTTCTCAAGCTTTGTTGATTGAGCTAACTTGAACCAACAACTAAACTGGTGACAGATCAGTGAAGACTGATCCTATTTCAGAAACTTAAAACCATTTTCAATATAAATGATTTTAAGGCAGAAAGTATATCAGAATACTCTATTTTATTCTTGGGATTTCCAAAGAAACAAATCATCTTGGCCATGAAAAAAAATAAGTTATTTAATTTGAGAGACACCACTGGAATAGCTAAAGAATTGGTTCATTGATATTTTTCAACCAGCCTGCCAAAATCATTGAACATGAACTGAAATAAATCTTTGGAGTCCAAACTTTATCTTGATTTCCAATCTTACATCAAAAATAGAGTTCATAGGCTTTTTTTCACAAGTTCTTGAAGTTTCTGTATCAATTAAGAATATAGTTCTGAAGTTTTGAAAATTTACCAGAAAAATTTATTACAAACTGACATCATCCAGATGAAGGTGATATAAACATTTTATTCCTACGTTAGAGTTTGCAAACATATTTCCGGTGAAATTCTATTAAAATTATTTCAGGAAAAAATTGATCTACCAATAATAATCCTACTGTATCTAGGATGTTGCTACCGTCCCACTATTTATTTCTATCAAAATGATTCCCACCATATTAAACTTTGAATTTGAACATGAAAAAATTTGTTTATTGCTAATTGTAATTTTTTTTATATTTTTCATTGTTGAAATTAATATCTCAAAATTTCTTAATTTTAAAATGTATTTTCAATGTTCATAATAAGATTTATGCAAATTTAATATTCAACTTCAAAATTAGAATGTAAATTAAAAAACTTAAATTATTCAGTAATTTTCTAAAATCATTTAGTGATATAAATTAATCATTAGTGAAAGAGATCGTAACTGGAGAGATCCTGATGCACCAAAAGAGTCTCCTCGAGATAGTTGGAGAGATGATAATCATGGAAGTAGGAGCTCTTGGGATCGTCGGAATGGGGGTAGACGTTCTGAATATGATGATGATTGGAGTAGACCACTCCCACCAGATGAACGTTTAGAGAGGTAAATATTTAATATTTAATTTGAATTTTTTTAAATTTTATTTTCATGCATGCTTAAAAATATACTTTAATCTGTTCAGGTCTGCAAACTGTTTCAAAATAAATCTAATTAATATGCAAAAAATTCATATTGTGAAATATCAGTTAATTTTCATCAAAATTTTTAAAAATTTTTAGAATTTATTTATTTATTTTTATTCTGATTCTAACGATCTGAAAATTTTTTCAAATTTTATTTCTTTCATAACTTTTCATTATATGAAATTAAAGAGAAAACAATTTTTTATATGAACTTTTAGCCATCCAATGAAATATATGTTATTTTTGGATGGCGGAAAGCCTTCTGAATAAAATAAGCTATGAATCAGAAAATTCGACCATATTTTTAAAAATTATCAATAAAAATTGAAGTATTATGTAAATTTTTATTAAGTTATGTCTTATAATTAGTTGGAAAGTAACATAAATTTATAAAAATATTGTCATTTTTATTAATAAAATATATTTACTGATATATTTTTCCTTCTTTTCAATAATTTTTATTTTATTGTTTTATAAATTTTTGAATTTATATCAAAATGCCTAACAAATGTAAAAATCAACCATTCATACATAAATAGGTATAATATTGTCTGCTCTACTTTAATTGGCCTGCAAATGCTTTGTTGACACACTACACTCAATACTACATGTAGTGCAGTAAAGTAGTTATACATTAATACTAACAAGGGATCTGGTTAACTATGATTCACTGATTTAGATGAAATTTTGCAGGATGATGATGGTCCATGTGTTAATTCATCTGATAAAATTTTAAATGTAGACATAACCAATTTTTTTAATAAATATTCAAAGTTTGCAATTTTTGTCATATCTTTTAATTATTGGAATTCCATTAAATATTTTAACATTTGAAAGCTTTCATCAGCAGTGTAGCTGATTGCTATGTGAATAATCCAGATTTGAGTTCCAATGAAAATTTTTTTAATATCAAGAAAAATAATTTTTGTTTAAATTTGTTCATTTTTTATATAATTTTTTAAATTTGTCTTTCTTTTTTTTCATCATAACTATATTGTTTGAGAGTTATATAGGTTTATTTTCTTATTCTGAACTTACATTTGCATGAAAAATAATAATAATAATAATTAAATGCATCATTATTTCATACTTTAAAGAAATTTTATTTTGTATATTATTATGCTATATTATATTTATGAATATGTTACAAAGACTTTTACAATTACTTTTATATCACTTCAAATATTCTTTTGATAAGTAAGTCAAATTTGTTTTTTACACCGAAATGTTGAAATTATATTGAGTCCTCAATATGTATAGTATTTATTTATTGAAAGAATTTTGAAACGAAAAATAATTGTAGTATATTCATAAGTATAGCTTAGTATACAAAATAAAATAAATGAACCATTATTTCATATTTTAAAAAATTAATTATTATTTATTTTTTGCTTGTAAAAACAACTTAAGATTAGGAAAATGAACCTATACAGCTCTCAAGCAATATAATTATCATGGAAAAAAGATAAATCTAAGAAAATAATATAAAAAAATGAATAAATTTAAATAAAAATTACTTTTATTGATATTTAAAAAAATAAGTTTCATCAGATTTTGAACTCGGATTATTCACACCAAAATCAGCTACACTACTGATGCAGTTATTCGAACATAAAAAATTTCAATTGAATCATGATAGTTAAAAGAAATGTCAAATATTGCTAACTTTAATTAAACTTTAGTTTAACTTTATTTAAAAGAAAATTGGTTGAGTGTGCACTTAAAGATTTTGTCAGATAAATCAACAAGTGGACACTATTATCCTGCAAAATTTTTTCCAAATTGGTGGGTCATAGTTAACCAGGTCCCTTGTTTATATAATGTATTGCATATATTTATTATTTCCTGTATTTATATCTTTTTTTTTTTTTTTTTCTATAGACACTTATTTTCTCAAGGTCACACTGGCATAAATTTTGAGAAGTATGAAGATATTCCAGTTGAAGCCAGTGGTATAGATTGTCCTAATCATATCAATTCTGTAAGTAAATATTATTTTTATTCATATATACAAGTCAAAAATTTTATGATATAAAATGGAAAATGCTGTACATGTAATTTTGAAATCAAGATTTTTTTGAAAATTAATAAGCTTATCTTAGTTATTACTAAATAGCTGCTCATTGCGAAAATTTGAATTTTTTCTTCATATTTAGTCCTGCAGGTCTTTAAAGCAACTCTCCATTTTGAAATTATGGCAGCATAGGTAATAATGTATTTCACTATCATAAAGTAGATCTAACAGATCAAATTTGATTTTAATCCCTGGGCCTACTTAAAATATTTCATAAACTGATAAAACTTTACAGACCTTCATAAGAACAAAA
>WUQG02023660.1:0-11320 GCA_011317285.2 Androctonus mauritanicus | reverse complement strand
ATCAATGGTGATGTAATGCGTTGTTCTCGTTTCTGCTATTCCAAAATATTGAATTTAGATGCTCGTCCATGTAAATTCGCACACATTAACATTCTGGATGATCGTATTTATATTATCTTTGTTCTCAAATTTTGTTTTCACATGCCGGGATCTTAACTTCAACAAATTCCTAGAAAAATTCTGTCCTCAAAAAAGTTGTTGAATTCTGCAAGTATAGTTTTTTCCGTAAAGTTATGAAATTTTCAAGATATCTTTTTTATATGAACATACAATTGTTGTACCTTTAATCTCTAAAAATGACCCCGAAAGATTCATTCCGATCCCGAAATATTGGATTTACGAATTATTTTTTCAATTTTGCGTTAGCGGAATTATTTTACAGAATTTGTCTTATTACTGAATATTTTATTTTCTAGATACTTGTGTTCATTTTCTATGTTTGATACGTCATTTGGAAACCGTGATTGCGACTCCCGTAGTACAGGCTCAAGTGGGTGACACTCGTATTACATTTCCATCGACTCTCAAATTGCAAGATCTTTATAACGACTTCAAAATTACCATTGAAGTTTATTCACTCACCACTCTTGCCGAAATGATGCCTCATGAAGTAAAGTATCATATTCCTAGTAATCTCAAAAAGGTAAGTAAGCAATAATAAATACGAGCTATAAGTAACTATGAGTCCAATAATGAGTGCAATTCGGTTCAAGACTAGGATTTCTCCTCCTATTATGACAAGGTGCTTGTAATTCAAGATTAAGAAGAACAATTATTGGCTTCAATTCGATATTGTCTTTAATTCAATCAATTCCTCTTCAATAAGACGTTCTGCAATATAACTGTGATTTAAGAATAGTTTTACTATATAATCAGGAACTTCTAAATCAAATAAATCTCTGAATCTCGCAATGCTTCACAAGCAAACACAACAACTGAATCATCCCAGTCATGCATACTCACATAACTTGCAATGTCCCCTACCACCCACTTGTTACCTGACACCCCATTTAATGATCCAATTGCCCTCAAGGGGTGATATTTCCCACTTTGAGAAACACTGCAATAAATGGTGGCACTGTAGCATAATTAATAAAAATAATTGGTAATTTGGCAGTTAATTCAAAAATAAGTCACTAGAGGTATAATTTTACTAGTTAGTAATATTTTGATGAACACATCTGTTTTGATCATTTCAAGAAGATAAAGATAATTTCTAATAAAATTGTTTTTATTACATAAAAATAAATGTAAAAAACAAACAATTTCAAAACGTCTGAGATACATAGTTTTATTATGTAAAGTATTGAAATAGAAATAAGTTTTCAGGTATCCCACAAAAATATAAACATTTAACTAAAATAATCATGCAAC
The DNA here is from genome assembly GCA_011317285.2 of Androctonus mauritanicus. NCBI lineage: Eukaryota > Metazoa > Arthropoda > Arachnida > Scorpiones > Buthidae > Androctonus > Androctonus mauritanicus. The sequence continues at coordinate 9,946 of WUQG02023660.1, read as the reverse complement.
CACATTTAACCTTTGTTTTAGTAAACAATGAATTTTCCTCCATTTCAAATTAGAGTCGAGTCTCTTTTTATGCAGTAGATACATTCCACAGAAAACTGCATATAAAAAGTCACACAAAAATATCTAACTTATGTTGAAAAATTAAAGTTACATTCCATAATTTTCTAAAATTACATAAAACTGAAACAATGAATTAAAATAAATCTAAAACTGCATAAAAAGTTTATAAAAATTCAGAAAAATAAAAATGCCCAAGTTTCTTAAAAGTAACAATTTTTTTTTTTTGCATTTTTTCATTGGAATTACCATTGCTATTAGACAATATTTCTAAACATTTGTGAACTGGTGTGAAATCACTTTCAACACCAGAAGAGATAGTCAGTGCATTATCAAATTTGTATAGTAAAGGCAATGGTTCTTCACAAACAAAATTAGGTTACTCTCATTCTGCTGCTGATTTTTTTCTGCCTCATTTTGTTTTTATCCTTATTAAAACAAGATTTTTTTTTTAACTAAACATTTATTTTAGAATCTCAAGAATTTCTGAAAGGGAATCTTGAATATCAAGAAAGCAAAAAAGTTCAGGAAAACACATCATTATTTACACATTTTGCCAGAATCTGCTTTCATTACTGCAACATGCTGTTCATTGTATACAATGGGGAAAAATCTCAAATTTGTATGAAATATATATTGCATAACTTCAAAACTGCATAAAAAGAGACTAGACTGTACTTTGTAAGCATGCTTTTTTCATTGATTTAATTAGGCTTAGTAAAGTTTCATTGAGAACTTTATCTCATTCCTTTACAATGGCCTGCTTTTTTTCTGCTACTAAAGAAAACTAATGCCATCCTTGTAAACTGATTGTAGAAGTATGCTCCAGAAATTCTCAATTAGATTGAGATTGGAGCTAAAGGCAGACCATTCTAAAAGTCAAATTTTCTTTGCTGCTAACCAGTCTAAAGTTAACCTCAACATATGAACAGGAGCAGTGCCCTGTTGAACTATATATTTCATTGCATATATTTTTGAACCAAATGGAATCATGATTTTGAAGAATCTTCTGATATTCCTCAGAATAGATTCTACTATTTATGAGGGCCAGACTAGTTTTTCCTTTTATTCCAAATCCTCCCAAACCATTACTAGGCCTCCACCTATAGCATGCTTACTACAAAACTGTTCTTTATGAAGATCATGCAAATAGTAAGAAAATCAATCTGGGTCATCACAATTAAATTTCTTTTTGTTGCTGAAAAGCACTCTACTCCATTCCTTGTTCCATGTCGTGTTTTTTGGCCAATTCTAAACAAGCTGCAATATTATGTGTTTTGAGTGCTGGTGTTCTCTTCAATTTCTTATATTGTATGATGTAATTATTTAATGCAGTATTTGATGCACAGTAGATTTTGAAATTTCCTGACCTAATATTACACTAATTTTATGCACAGATGATTTTCTTTGTTGCCAAGGTAACAATTCTTCTCTTTTGTTGTGATGTAACTTTTGTTTTTATCCCAGAGTTTGCTTTGTCTACTGCATTTTTTTTCCCTTTTAATATTTCACTAATGATGAATTTTTTCTTCCTACATTTTCTTTGACCCAGGTAATGATCTGTTCTTTTTCAAGTTCAGTTACATGTTTCATTGGTAGCTGACAGGTTTTTTGATGCAAAAACTATTTCAGAGCATGTGCAATTAAATCGATAAATGGTATATGCAAATGAGCATGCAAGTTAATTTGCATATCTTGAGAATATGCACAATTTACATAACTGTTCATAATTTTGTGGAGCATCTGAAAAATAATTGTGCTATATAAAATATTGAGAAACTGTATCTCAAACTTTTTGAAATTATTTGTTTTATATTTATTTTTGTCATCCTATAAGTAATGTTGTTTTTAGCACTAAATTTTGAAAAGATATAAAAGATAAATAACTTGCTAATTTAATCAAGTATACATTCTCTTTTGAATCAATAACACTCTTCCAACATTGTGAAGGCTTTAAAAATTCATGTTTAAAAAAGCTGATATATGTTTGAACAGTACAGTATAAGAGACATTATTTTTGGGATGACCTGATAAAAGCAGTTTTATTAGAAATTATTTTTGTCATTTTGAAATGATTAAAACAGTTTGTATTTGTAATTATTTGGGATGGACATTAACTATACAATATAGCATGATTGAGTTTGCAGCAAAATCTTTGTCATCCGTTATAAAATTGGAAAAATCAAAATGGCAGCTGAGAAGTGGAAGTATCAAGCCCTCATTTTATCAGCATATTATATAAAGAACTTCCATTCTCAGATTGTATCTAAGGGAATAATTCATTTCCATTAAAGTTAATCTATTTATCTGTCAATAATAATGAAGAATAAAAATTCTTTAACATTTATATGGCAATTTCATTGTTATTATTATTATTATTATTATTATTATTATTATTATTATAACTTGCTTGATTTTAAAAGTTATGTTTCCATTTTTTAGATAAATAAATCATTGTTTAATCATAAACTATTGATTTTTGTTGATCTCAACTTAATTTTATTGTAGTCAAATTGCATTGCTGAGAACAGAACCTGATTTAACATTATGTCTATGGGAAATTGATTCTTGATTTAAAAATTCTTACTTTACCTGCATTCCAAAAATAAATTAATTTGGAAAGTTGAGAACTAACTATACTCTCAAACAATAGATTCAACTTTCCAAACAGTTTTTATTATGAATCTCTCACTATACACACAAATCTTTCATTCATATTCACATTTTTCATTCTCCTTAAATTCCTCATCCAGCCAGTCAATCTTTAAAGTAGATAATGATTTGAGATTATCTTTATTTCTTTAATTACCCTCATGTTATTATTTAGGTTTTCCATACAGATTAAACTATAAAAATTTTGACTATAATTGAATAAAAGATTATCATTGTTATAGTCAGAATTTATTTCTAATTATCAAAAATTCCATTTATTATTACTAAATTGAAATCAATTATTGGAAAATTTATAAAGTTAATCATTAGTAGATATCATATTATATACATAAGAAAAAAAGGCTAAGATTTTATTATTCATTTAATAATTGTTTTGATTTTTTAAATATTTAAACTTTAAAATGGAAAAAACTAATATCTTATTAAAGTTTCATTAATTTTTAATAAAATTCAAATTTACCTTGATCAACTGTCCTGTTTTGTGAAGAACATCTGCTCTTTAAAATATTCAGCAATAAAAATGCTGCAAAAATAAATTTTAAAGATATTTTTAATTAAATAAATATTTTATTATTTAAAATTATTTTTCAATTTATCTTAAATAGTAATTTTAATCTATACTATAATATTTGTTTTATATATGCAATATACAATATAATCCATTTATCCAACAATCCATTATTCAACTCTCTGAATTATCTAATTAATAACTTTTTGAGACTGAATTAGATGTTCTAAAATTGACAATGCCTTAATAGATATCTTTATAAATATTGAATAAATGCTATCGTATAAAATTATCATGAAATCATCATAAATACAATTAAAACTCAACTTCAACTTGACCTTAAAGTCTATCCAATTAGTTAACTAATTGGATAGACTTTAAGGTCAAGTTGAAGTTGAAAATAAGGATTGTTGCCTACAGAGTAGTTGTATTGATGACAATTAAAACTGTTGGAAATATTTAAGATGAAATAAATATATAATTATCTGTTATAATTTAAAATTTTATTCTTTGCATTTTTGCATTTGCACAAACTGTAAAATAGCTAATTCAAAAAATAGCTCAATACTGCAAAAATTAAATTATTTTATTTGACTAATGTTTTCAACTCACTTTCAGGCTCATCAGCAGATCTAAAACAGTTATATAATTATAAACTAGAGATTTTTATTCTTCCCATTTACACATGTGCAGTGAGAAAATGGATATATGATACGTTACAGTACAATTTCAAACACATACTGATGAAAGAGTCTTAAGCAGAGTTGTTATTTGACTCAAATTTAAAAATAATCAAAATACTAAACATTTGAAGTTCCTCAACTGACAGTATTAAAAACTGATTTGGAAAATGCATAACCACAAAGTACCTCAATTATACATTCTAGAATTAAATGGTTAGTTTGAATATAAAAATGTTAATATAATTCCTTAAATATTTAAGAGTGGATAATAAAAATGGAAAAAAAAAATCCTTGAAAACAGAAATAAATACAAAAAGTAAATCATATTCGATTCTCTCTATGTTATGAACTAAGGAGAAAAGGGCATCACCTACTTCATCAAAATTCTATAAAGTTTTGCCTAGCTTATTTTATAAATTATTTGTTGACCATTTCCATATGTAAGAAAGAGAACTTGGATCATTATTATTGATAATACAGTATAATCTTTTTTTAGACCTTTTAATTATTTCAATCAACTCTGCAATGATTCCTTCATTTCTGCATGTAATGCTTTTCAACACTTTCATTTCCTTCCATTAATATCTGCATTTCATTCTAAGGATCTAACACCAAGTGCTGTATTAGTTTCACTTTTTTCTATACTTTTCTTGTGTTCATTCAAATTGTCTTCTAGGTTATAGGTTCTGCATTTAATTATAATTTTCTTTTTCAGTTGAGGTCAATATTGGCAGTTGGGATTTCTACACCAACACAAGATTCTGCTCTATACGGAATTCAACTTTGCAAAAGATATCAACTTCTAGCACTAATGAGCAGTCCAAGTTTCAAAAAAAACTTGGAAACATTTATTAAAAAAGTAGTGCTTTTGGCCTGTCAAGCTATCTTCAGCTTACAAAAAAAAGTTTTTTGTAAGCTGAAGATGGCTTGACAAACTGAAAGCACTACTTTTTTAATAAATGTTTTTAAGTTTTTTTTGAAACTTGGACTGCTCATTAGTGCTAGAAGTCAATATCTTTTGCAAAGTTGGGATTTCATAAAATCCTTTTTTTTTTTTCTTTTCTATGTATTTGTCACTCCTAAGTATCAAAAAGATATGCTATCTTAAAACCTGCAATATTTTTAATGTCGCTATATATAGTTTGTAAGCATGGTTGTTAGTCAATGTTTCTATACTTAGTACCTGCCATCAGTTTTTTTGAGTTTAAACTGTTTTCATTGAGGATAAGATTTTTTTAAAGAAATTATTACTATATCCATGTTTTTCCTTGTGAGAGAAATAGATGAAATATTACATTTCTATCTGCTCTTATATTACAGCATATAAAGGCTCTTCTAAAGAGGGCTCTAAAGTTTGACACTTTGTGAATGAGTTTGAGTGGTGTTGTGTTTAGTATAAACAAAGGCATGTAGGTGAGAAACAATACATTTTAGTCTTGTAAGTTACTCCTTCCAGTTCAACCTGAACATCTAAGAAATGTATCTTTCTAGCACTTGCCTGATCCATTTTATGTGGAGTCCTAGAGAATAATCATACTATCTAAAGAACTCTCATACTTTCCTCTAGAGCTTCTGAATCATCTTGTCCTTCCTATGTTATACAAATATCATCTACATATCTTTTATACATCTTTGTCTGGAATCTTGGTATGATGCTTTCTTCTTTGAATCTGATGACAAGTATAGTAGCTAAACTGGTAATCAGATGTCTTGTTAGGACACCTCTTTTCTGTTTATAATACTTGCCATTAAATACAGTCAATTCTCATTATTCACAGTAGTTACATTATGTAAATTCTTTGCGAATACTGAACCATTAATATCTATAGAAAATATAGAGTTAGGTTCCTGCAAATCTTACTTCCCAACATTTTCAGCCTTTGCTTTATGTTTTAGTAGTCAAATATACAAATACGGAATTTACAAATAACAAGAATCAACTGTATAAAGTATGACTGACGAAACATTAAATAACATATTTCTTGGATGCATCTGATACTTTTCCAAGCTTTATCAGACATTTTCAGTTATCTGAGAGATTATTGGTCCCAAAATCGAGATAAATATATATACTGTAAAACATTATTAATCATTTTCTCATGTTCTACATTATACATGCAAATATTTTATATTAATTAGCAGTTTTCAATGAATGATTTTTCTACTGATTATATTTATTATAATAATTTAAATAATCTATTAATTTAGTCAGTTAATGAAGTCTGATGATATTGATAATTAATTTAATCCAACTATACTTATATGATATTGTTATAATTTATTAAAATAATTGTTTATTAAAAAATGATTAAAATAAAAAGATTAAGACACTTCCAAATGGCATGAAATGATTTAAATACCTATTTGAAGTAACTGTAATTATACACATTATTATATTTAGCCTATTCAATAATGTGATATTGGTTTAGTCGAATAATTCTAAATTAACTTAGATTATATGCATTCCAAAATTGGAAATCTGCTGATGTCTTGATAGTCTAACTCAGTGATGGGCAAACTACGGCCCGCGGGCCACATGCGGCCCTCCACAGCGATGTGTGCGGCCCGTGTGCACAAGTGTAAGAGTTTTTTTTTTTTTAATTTTACCATAAAAGTGTTAAATTATATAAGTAAGCAACATAATTAATTAATTTAATTTAAATTTTGTAAGCTAAAATGTCCCCCCTTTAAAAAAATCTGGCATCTGCCCCACTCGATTTTCCGATATTTTTGAATATGTAACCTATTGGGGGCAACAGATTTTGAGGCAGTAGCAGTGGTAGAGAGCAGCCACGAAAATTCGTTGAAAATAAAATGCTGATATCTGGCATGATCGCAATATTTTTTTCTACTATTAGTACCTCACATATCGGAAAGTAAGAACATTTTTTTATATGGGGCTCGCTAGAGATCTTACAGAAGTCCGTGTGGCCCGCGGTCAGAAAAGGTTGCCCATCCCTGGTCTAACTGGTTAAGGCATCAATACAGTAAACCAAAGATCCTAGTTCAAGGCAAATTTTTAATTTGGGAAAAACAGAAAATAATAGTACAGTATAATTATTAAATAACAATGATGCCACCTTAGCCTAAATTTAAATAATTAATTATTAATCAGTAGGCAATGACACTGTAGAATAATTACTAATTTGGTAATTTAATTCTAAATAGTTCACTAAGGGTAGAATTTGGATGGAATAGGAATATTTGGATAAAAATCCCCTAGTTAGATTCAATTACCATTTAATTATACACATTATTGTATATGCAAATTTATCTATTATTTAAGGCAGGAATGAAACGTGTCAATAAAAACATACAATAAAAGTTACTTCAAAGAAGTGCTTTCAATTATTAATAATCACTGTTTATTAGATGAATTGTTGTTACTATGGTTACTATTTATATTTAAGAATTTGTAAAAACCATTTGTATTCGATTAGTGTAAAGCTGATGAGGATTTATTAAAAATCAAAAGCGCTTCTTTGAAGTAACTTTTATTGTGTGTTTTTATTGACACATTTCATTCCTGCCTTAGTGCTAATTCTACTGTACAATTTCTTTTTGAAATTTATAAGTTTGCTCTTTATGATTTGTTGAAAAATTTTAATGATATAGCAAATCTTAATATTTTTGTAACATAATAAATTGTTGAAAAATGAAGAGCCAAATATAATTGTTTTATATAAGTAATATAAAATATTAAAAAAAAAAATTTAAATTATAAAATATATGTATCTGTTTTTAATATTATAAAGAATATTTCTAAAGTTTAATTTTATAGAGAATATATGTAATGAAAAACTTTGCATATTAATTACCATTTATACATTATTTATTTCAGTTCCTCCAAAAATAGACAAAACTCAAGTTTTAGATAACATTCAAGTGATCGAAGGAGAATCTTTAACTTTACTTTGTCCAGTGATGGGTACTCCACTACCTTCCATTACTTGGTACAGAAAGAACAATAATACTACTATCTTAATTTCTAATTCTAGAATTTCAGTTTTAAAAAATGGTCAAATTTTGACAATCAACAAAATTAGAGAGGAAGAATCTGATATATATATTTGCCAAGCAATAAATGAAGCAGGAATTGAAGAAATGAATATTTCAGTAGAAGTATTAGGTGATTATATTTTAATATAATAATTTTGGATATAAATTTATTTAATTTACTAGCTGAATTAAATGTGATTTGTATCATAGAAAGTTAACAAACTACAAAATTCTTCACAATTTGAAAAATGGTATAAAACAATATCATCACCAAGTATTATTGTTAAAAAATGGCACTTGTTGACCAGAGAAAGTTGATTGGACTATTTCTACAAACTATAAGCACAGAATGATATATCATGTATTTCGAATATAATAACTACCGGTATACTTTTACTATTAAAATCATTCATGAAAAAGCCCTTAAAATTTGTAATAATAATAATTTTCTAGGAGATAATGATATTAAATATAGAATCTTTTAAAAGTACAAATAATATATTCAAGAAAAGTTACCACTTTCTTTTCGTATTATAATATAAAAAAGTTATTTTTTACTTTATTTCAAAATTCCTTAAAAAAAATATGCATGAATGTATGAACTATTCCAATATTTTCAAAATGTCTCTCTAATTTTGAGAATGCAGCAATAAAATTTTTTACTTTTACTGTTGATTGTATCATTACGATTTTAGTTAAAAAATTTCAATATATTAGTTTCAGAAATAATAATACTGAATTTTGGAATTACCATATACTGTAGATTTTTAATTCTCTGTATTTTAATTATAATTATTATTGTTATTAAAGCAATAAATTACAAATAATTTTAACAGGTATGAATTATTGTCATTAATCATAATTTTATATATAAATTTTCAAATTAAATACATTTGACTTTATTATATGAATAATTCATACATTCTCTTGATTTGAAGTAGTACATATTAGTTAAATCTACTTAAGATTTATTTTATATCATAAATTAATACTTTAAAATTAATAATTGGATTAATTTTCTATTATAAAATATCTTTATAGAATAATTTTAAAATAAATGTATTTTTATAGTTCCACCAAAGTTTACTATTCAGAATCATATATCCAATTTATTTGTTATACAAGGAGATACATTGATTATAAATTGTTCGATAAAAGGAAATCCAAAGCCTAAGGTAATTTATTTTTAAATATTCTGTATGTATTTTTTTTGTTATGTTTTATCATTAATGAAAGAAAATTCATTAAAAATTAAAAACTTAATGAAATTGTCTAGTTATGCTTTAATGTGTGAAAATAATTTATTTTAATAAAGTAATTATCAGTAATTTAATTTAGTTTAATTTCTTTAATGTTAGTCATATCAACTAAATTAAAATTATTGTTAGATCCACTAAATTTAATAAAAGAAAATATAAATAAAAGTAAACAATAAAATACATATTACATATTAAATACATATATTAGTAAATAATAAATATCTTACGGAATGTGCTTATTATTTATTTTTATTTCAACTAAAAATTTAAAATATACTAGATTGTTATGTGAATATCAGAATAATTTTCATAAAATTCTGTTATTTAAGTGGTATCAAATTTTTATTTTATTAAAGATTAATTGGAGAAAAGACAATTATCCTTTGAGTGCTGTTAATCTTGCCAATGTTCATATTGATAATGAACAAATTGTCATCAAAGAAAGTCAGATTTTAAATTCAGGCCATTACAGTTGCATGGCTGAAAATGTAGCAGGACATATCAGTAGAGAGTTCCAAGTGAGTGTAGTAGGTCAGTTATCAATAATATAATTTATTTTATTGTTTATTTTTCAAAATCACTTTAATTGACTAAAATGTTCATAATTTGAGTAAGTAAATATTTGAATAGAAAATCACCATTAGTTTCAGATAGTCCCTGACTAATAAGATTTAAAATATTTAGATCTGTATTAACCCTTTCGGTCCCGAATTTTTTGTGTATGTAGAAAAAAATTAATTTTATCTTTATTTTAAATAAAATACTTT
>WUQG02023659.1:0-31108 GCA_011317285.2 Androctonus mauritanicus | reverse complement strand
CATTTCTTTACCATACTATATGGTAACAAATCAGCACCATAGACCTCTACAAGTCCCTGATAGCACTCCTTTGTGGTACAGCCACTCACAGTTTCAATTTTAAACTAAAACATTCCTTTAACTTGAAAACATATTTCTCCACCGACCTTCTACTCTGCACAGACTATGTGACATTAATGTGAGCATGCAACATGTGAAAAGGCAATACTGCTGATAGTGATGGAAGAGGAAGGTTCAACCTTGTATGTTCCAATACAATCAGGATCTCATGTGTCATCATTCCCCCCAGCACTGCTATGATTACTATTAAATTTCCAACCCATGGGTTGGAAATTATATATATATACACAAATTCTATAAATACTAAGTATATTCTAGTATTATATTAAATGCAGATAGTGCTTATAATGGTGACATCATTTGTAAATCCTGTGATTGGTTAATGCAATTCAATTTAGCAATGACCTGAAAATAACAGAAAAATAATGATGATTAAGTTTATCTGTATTTTTCTTAGTTTTTAAATTTAATTATAACACTATTATTCATTTTATGATTAAGTTAATTTTTAAAAATCTTATGAAATTTTATTTAAACTAGATGATCTCAGGAGGTATACAATCTATGTCCCGTTCTCCATTATCTTCACGTGGTTTTCAGTCACCTGTTGGAAGTAAGCACAATACTGCATCACCACGCAGCACATTAACTCGTTCTGCTGCAGAAGCAGATCGTGGCCCTACTCCACCTATTATGACAGGTGCAAGAATTCCAGGAATCAATTTATCTTATCAACGTCCACTTATGCCTTCTGCATCATCCTGTTCCCAATCTCAAAATTTTGGTTCTAATCCTCTAATGGATAGAGGAATTCAATCATCTTTGCCATCACTAATAAGTGAACCTCATTCAAATTCCAGTCCTGGACTGAGGCGATCAGGTCCAGAAAATAACATAAATTTACCTCTAATGGGTATATATTTCAACTAATTTTGATTTTAATGAAAATTATATAAGTTTTAATCTGTTTTATTTCTTCACAGTAGGTCCATATCACCCTCTTGATGGTGATTCAGATATTGAAGGCCTACCTGGATATGCATCAGGTGACATTTGTCTAAGAAACAATCCGCATAGTCCAGAATCTAGTGTTGGAGGTGATACTGATTATGCACCTAGTCAAGGTAAATGAAAGTTGTTATTGCTAGTAAAATTAATAAAATTATTAAAATCTATTTATAGCTTTAAATTCTTTTATAGGTTTAGTTCCATCTTGGGCAAGTGTCACTGATCAAAGTAATAGTTCATGTACAAGTGCAAGGTCTAGTGCTGCTAGTTCAACAGATGGATCTTTTTATACAGATGCTGATTTTGCTAGTGCAGTGGCAAGGGCTGCACAAAATGCAGGATTTAGGGTAGATGGATCATTAATTATTGATCCTAGTAATGGTAAGTATTAGCATTATTTAATGTAAATTTTTTAAAATTATTAATCTATTCACAATTAAAAAATTTCAGAAAATGAATTTGATATCTATTTATTTACTAATTGTTTAAAACAATTTTAACATAGTATTATTATAATTAAAATTTTTTTATAATATTGTGTGATGATCCTACAGCTGATAAAAAAAATAAAAAATAAAAAAATATGGTTCAAAATAATACTGTAATTCAAATAAGGGTCATATGTAAGTGACATAGGAATGTATGATAGAAGAATTGATTCAGAAATACATATAAAACAAATGCCATATATTTATTTAAAAAAACAGGAAATAAAATATAAGATTAATCTATTTCATTAAATTAATTACCATATCAAAACAAAAGTGTCAAAGATTGAAATATACAATAGAGATCTATAATTTAACAAGATATTACGGATTTTCCCAAATAGTAGAGAGAGTTATTTGATGTGGGAGATCATACCTGGAAGAGAGAATAAAAAAGAAACTATCTACTTTGTTCTTTCATTATCTTTTATATTTTTGTTCCCTAATCTCCATTGGACAACCACCAATGGGATGGGATATGTAACGCAGAAGGATGAATCCATTTCTCTCACCTTCTTCTAGAATGTTTTCTTTATCGCTCTTGACCAACTCTCATCTACCCTTCTTTCTCGAAAGGCAAACTTATCTTTATTATTCAATGAGAGGCAATCACATTACTTTATTGTTTGACAGAAAGTGATCCAATTTCAACCTTGTTTGATGAAATTGATCCTTTTACTTTCTGTTTCTTCCCTAGACAACTGCAATCTTTTATCAAAAAATTAATTTCAACAACTATAAAATTCTATCAATTAAAATAGCTATTCAATTATTTTATTAAGGTTTGTTGTTTCACAATTGCTTCATATTATCACGTGTCACCTTGCGATGTCTCTCTCTCTCTCTCTCTCTCTCTCCCACATTCCTTTCTCCATTCTCCCCTCTAATAATAAAGTAAAAAAAATAACAACAACAACAAAAAAACTGAAATTCAGAGATGAGGAGAGACACACCACATCCGACCCATACTCCTGTCCTCACAATAATCAATAATCATAATCAACAAGATATATTCCAAATTAAAAAATAATTTAATGTTCAATATAATTCTAATATATAATGCATATCTTATTTTTTATGATTATTATGACACTATCGCAAATTTCTTTTTGCATTAATATCAGAATAATCATCAAAATATAAAGTGCTCAAAAAAAATTTTGTCCTATTTTCAAGAAATCTTACTTTTTTTTTTTTTTTTTGATTATTCATTTTAAATTCATTAAGTGTAATCAAAAATGTCAAAGTAATATAATTATACATTTTATTAACCTTTAATATATTATCAGAAATGATAAAATAATAATTATTTTTATATATTGAAATAATATGAATTTTTAATATATTTAAGAAAATTAATTTATAAAAAGAAAGATTATTGAATTATTCAACATTTTCATATATGTTAAAATGATTCAATATAATCATAATCATATTCTGGAAATGTGTTAAAAATATTAAGCAATTTTAGAAGTGAAAGATAGATAAAAATAAAAATTTTAGTAATTTTAAGTTTTAATTATTTCAAAGATTGTTATATTCAAGAAAGTTTTAACCTTAACTGACTTACAAACTATTGTCAAATCATCCCAGTTCTAGATGGTCTGTCCAATTTAATAGCATTATTATTCTCCTTAGTGAATTCATCACTATAAATATTATCATTTATCCAATATTCTGTAATGGAATTATAAATTAAAGAATAGGTTAACAATATTTTATCTAATTGATTTTTAATATTTTGACAGTTTTGATGATAACACAATATAATTTCATCAGTCAATGGATTAATAAATTATCATTCATCCTTTTTAAAAGTTCATTCTACTATTATACATATTTTTCTTATTTAAGTAAATAATAGCTAATTTTTATTTTTAGGCAAAAATTTCTAACAAATGTTGATGAATTTGTTGTTGTTGTTGTTGATGAACATAAATGCAAATGTTTAAGTTTAGGTTTACAATATGCAAATTAATAAAAATTTTAATCTTCAATAGTATGACTTTATTGAATTTCAAAAAATAATTTTCCAATTGATTGAAAAGTTATTAAGAATGACAAAACTATTCATACAACATTGTGATGTTATAAGGTCATTTTATTTTTTAAGGAATAATAAACTATAAATTAGAGAAATTTTTAAATCATAACATTAAATTTATTCAGATTAAAATGGCTAAATATTCTATTCTTTTTTGGTGACCATTCTTGAAAGAAATAATATAAATTATGATTAAAAATATAATAAATATAACATTTATGTAATTAAATTCTTTACTAATATGATATGCAAGATAAAAAATGCTAAATTAAAAAAAGAAATTTTTATGACTTAATTATTAAAATTAAATATTTTTATTTCAAATAAGAACAACAATATATATATATATATATATATACATATATACAATATAAGATAATTCTTATATTGTATATATATAATCTTATATATTATATATTATGTATATATTGAATTATTATATATATTGAATATTAATATTCTTATTTGAAATAATAATATTTAATTTAATAATTAAGTCAAAAAAATAATTCTTTATATATATTTATATTTTAGTAGAGAAAAAACATATCCCTCGGCACCGTGCACCCAGACCATCCAGTCCATACAGCACAGACAGCAATGTTAGTGCAGCAATTAGTCAACGTCCTCATCCAAAACCTAGGAGAAAACAACATCCATCAGAAAACAAATCTAATTCAGGTAATTTTCATTATATATTAAAATTATATTAAAGATTAAACAAACATATTTCTTTTTTATTTCTCCTCTATACACTATTTCTTTTACTAATTAATAAAAAGGTTGTTTCTGAATCAAAATAAAATTTTACTTGGAAAATCCTTTTAAGTTTTCAAATAGATTTTATTTAAAAGAAGTCTAAAAAGTCATGATCTTTAAATAAGTAATTAAGATTTTTTGATTTTTTATTATTAAATTTGTCTATATGAACTTGATTACAATTTTTGAATATATCAATGTAGTTAGCAGTTGACTGCTAACTTCATTTAACAAATAGCTTAAGGTCAATTTTAATTTCACAATATCTTTTTAATTTATTTTTATATCTAATTAATTTTTAATGTTTTTACTACTACTGAAAAAGCTTAATCTAAGGAACTTCTACAATATAATTGGATACATATTATAAAATAATTTTATTCTGACCTAGAAAATAATATTTTTTCAATTTACTAATACATATAATTTAAATTTTGTTACATACAACAATGATTTCTAAATGTTTTTTTTGCTATATAAATAATTACATATAGATATTAGAATTATGATATACTGATACAAGTAGTCCTCAACTTATAATAACTCATACTTATGATGTGATGTAATTAGTAAATTCTATGATTGGTCAATGTAATTCACTGGGTTTGAGTCCCACACCCAGTGGGCTGATATATGGAAAGTGTTCTTTTTTTGTATTTGGTTTTTGTAGTTTTGTGTTCTTTATGTTTATTAAAATAATGTGTAGTGTCCTAATAAAATTTAGTTGTGAAAAATCCATAAATTATAGGCATTTCTGATTTCTGACCAATTCAAACTGAACCCCATCATAAGTCAAGTATTACCTATATACATCATAATCTTTGATTTACATTATTTTACATATCTGTTTTATATAAACATTGTTGGATTTAATGAAGTTTATATAATTCCAATATAGTACATGTAAATAGTAAAAATAAATACAAAAATATTAAAATTTCAGCATATAAAACATTGAAAGGCATTTTAAAAATTCAAATATAGTGTAGGCTCCAGAAAAATGTTTTAGATTAAATAAAATACACTTAAGAGATACATTCATAAATTATAAACTGGTTTTAAAAGGAAAGAAGTCTTAATTAATTAGTCAGATATCTATTATAAATTTTTAAAGTGTAATAAAAGACTAAAAAAATACTTATTCAGGAAAGTAACTTAGCACAAAATGCTATCATGAGAATTTATTTAAAAAAGTCTTAAAAATGGTCATTAATAATTGATGTAATTACTTTATATAAATCAGAATGAAGTACAAATATTATAATTAAATAATTGTTAAATTTGCATTTTCTGTCATTGTTAATAATACTATTATTGATTAAAATGTATGCATTAGTCTAGTGGAAGAGCTTTCTGACCCAACTGATCCCTAACTGCATATATATCACTATTATAGGATACTTTTTACCTCTTTTTTTGAAGTTTATTAAGAACTGTTTTATGGATTCTTAATTATAAATATGTAGGCATATTTATAGCAAAAAAATAAACTTATAATCATACATAATAAATAAGTTAAACAGATTATTTACTAAGATATTTTCTCAACTAGGCCAATATGCATCTTCTATGTCCTCTCCTCCTACATCAGACAGAACAGGAATTACAGGACCAATTGAGAGGTCTCAGTTTCAATCAGAAACCTCTCCACATATTCTTGCTATGCAAAATGGCAGTGGTGAGTATCTTGAAATAAATTCATTTGTTTTATTTTAATAAAACATAATGAGCTATTACTACAAATTCATTTATTGTACTACAGTTCATTTATTGTATAGTTTATAATAAATTGAACTGGAATTAAATATATTTTAAATTGTTTAAGTTCATTAATACATTTGTCAATATATTGCAATTAAAATATTTCAAGTATTTAATAAACAGATAAATATCTACTTTATGTATTTAAAAAATTAATAACTTATGAGTGGTTTTATTAACTACAAATGACATAAAAATTCTTATATTTTATCTATAATGCAATAATAATGAAACAGTAATTTGTTGAAAATTATGTTCGATAATTAATCATAACTGATAACAGAAACACTAAAAATGCATCATCAATATCTAAAAGCAGTATAATTTATAAAGACTACAAGATATTTTGAATATTTTAAATATCTAATATGTTTTTATAAATTAAAAATGATTTTGCCCTCTAATTAGCTAAACAACACTAGGGTTTATATAAAAATATATATAAATTAAGCAGAATTTTTCATCTAATTAGATGATATTCCAGCCTACAACAAACCAAACTTTCCTACTTGTTCAAGTCCTTCTGCTTCTTTTGGACGACGCAGGAGAGAATTTGGAGTTGGGATGAATGGATTGCCAATGTCTCCACATAGTACTTTATCCAACATGTCAGAGAAGGATTCCTATGGTGTTAAATCTATGCCTTCACGACTGGATGAAAAAGATGCAAGTTATATTTTTATCTTTTTTTAATCATGATTCCATTTTTTTTTCATTTTATACAGTTGATATATTTTATATTTTTTATAACATTCTTAATTTAAATGTAATACAATACAAATTTCATAATTTTTTTATAGTAGATTACCTATTAATACAATATGAATTTTTGTAGCATTTTAACTGGAATCAACACAAACTATTATGATCAAAATTAATAATTTTATATCATAAGCATAAGATATACAAATAATTCATTACAATTTGAATTCAAGAAGAATGAATGACTTGTTTAAAAAAATTTAAATTATAGAAGTATGATTGCATTTTTAGATTTAAATAAATATAATATGGATTTTAAATTTTATAATATTTTTATATTATTTTGCTGCATTAATCAATAATACTGTCCATACATTTAGAATGAAAAAATTATACTAATGATTGTAATTACCGCCTCATTCATCATGATGAAATGAAACAATAATTATAAATCCAAGTCGACTACAGTTAAAATCCTTGAATTAATTGTTTATGCAAACTGTTTTTTTCAAAACATCAGTAGAAAAATTAAAATGAAATAAACAACAAAAAAAGAGAAAATATAAAAGTGATTGTCAAGAAAATATAATAAAAACCTGATATATATATATAATAAATATATATCACATTTATATATGATAAATTATACAGTTTGGGAATCCTTTTTTATTTCATATAACTTTTCTAAGACCTTTTAATAGTTCAACACTCAAAAAATTTGTAGTCTGATATTTAAAAACATCTGTGTTATTATTTGCAACAACTTCTGTTAATATCAGGACAAGTCAATATAATTTTACATTTTGAAGAAAAAAATAAAAAATTATATTTAATTGCAATAGCTTCTTTTTAACTGCAATTTTAGATTTAAAAAATAAAGCTAAAAATTTAAGAATAATTATTACTGTAATATTTCTGAAATATAAATGGCATGTTATAAAATACAAATTGAATAAATATTTCTCTACAAATGAATGCTTACAAAAAATATTGTATATAATTTCTATGAGTTTAATATTAATAGAAATTATTCATTTTATAGTTTCAATTGATAATTCATGTTCAACTATTGCATTATCTGAATAAAGAAATACAGTATATCCATATTTTATGTTTTAATGTATTTTATATTTTCTTGTGATATACATTTAAAATATTTAGACCTGATTCATTTTCATATAAATTAATAAAGAAATCTTTTAAAAATTTACAATATTATAAAATTCCCACATTTATAACACATTGGCAACTTGATTGTACAAAGCAAAGTAAATATTTTATAGTGTTTACAGTAAACTTTGTCCACATGGATTTGAACATGCATAAAAAGCAAATCTGATCTTGATAAAAAGTCACTTCAGCCTTACAGTATATTTTTTTACTATTCTTAGCATTTATGCTAACATAATTTTTCTCTTTCTCTTTTCATTTTTCATTCGTAAGTGTTTCTTGCTCTTTATGTTAGCATAAAGAGCAAGAGAAAAATTATATACCATTTTGTATTTTCAGATTTATGATTTCAAATATAATTTATTTATAATTTTGTGCTTTTGGACTTGTGTGTTTTATGTTTTGACTGAATTATTTCAAACTTGTAATACTTGATTTTTAATCACATGTTTTGTTGGCTAATATTATTATTGGGATAACATTTTTAAAATTGTTTAAATGATTATTTTTGATTTAAAAATGGCAGAAAAAAAGAAAAGCTTTGTCACTTGAAATGAGAATTTGATTTTAAAAAAGTGGATTTGTATAGAAGAATAAGAATGTCTTTCATTAAAGAACCTAAACTATCTGTTTTAACTTTAAATACTTTCATAAAAGATCAAGATAATACTGTATTTTGTATAAATTGCTTTTCCCTTAATTTATATTTTCTCTCATTTTATGCCATTTTTATTTTTTCCTCTGGAAAATGTAAAACCTGGATAACACTTTTATACATTCTATAAATATATGTTATCAACTTTGCTTAGATGCTTTTTTAGTTTTATTTTTTTAATTATTTAAAATAAAAAATGTTATCAAGAAGCAAATTTATAATTGACCTATATCTGTTTTACAATGTCATAGGTATATTTTAAATGATCTAGTGATAGAAAAGAAATGTAACATACAAAGATTGCCTGGGAGATGTCTAAAATATAATTTATACATATTACAATCATATATGCAGGAGTAACCAATGTGATTTGAATTGTCCTCATAAAGAATAATGTAATTTACACATTTACTTACAAGTTAGTAAGATTGAAAATGAGCAAAAAAATAAAAACTTTTGAAATTTTAAAATTTTTTGAATTTAAAGTTTAAAGATTTATGCAGTATCATATTTTATTCATAAAATTCTGTTTTTAAAAAGAATATTGTCATTAAAATATGGCCTTACTAACATACAATATTTTAAAACATGCAAGGCTAAAATTTTTTCATATACCGGTAATTCTTTAATTGATTCATATCCAAAATAGTATTTTTATATCTTTTGTATAAAGAGTTTGATAAGTTTGCAAGAAAAATTTGTATCTCAAAGTGGATCATGGTGTAAATAAATGAAAGACTAATATGTTCGATTTTCATTTATATCTTATAAAAATTTATATAAGCATTCTCAGATAAATAATATCCATCTTTGTTAAAATAAATTTGAGTTACTTGATTAAAATTAGGCTTAATTTACATTAATAATTTAGCAGTTTATTTATATAATGTTTATCTTAAGAATAAAAATAAATTTTATTTTTAACATTAAATATTAAAAGAAAAAATTTGTTGGTGTGTCCCTTAAATTATTTTTATTGTATAATTTGTTTTATCGATAAAATTAAATCATTATAAGAAAATATATATTATTTGATTAATATAATTTTAGTAATTTTTCTTTTAACTATTTCAGACTCCTGTCATCTGACCTTTACCTATTAAAGGTGGAGAGAAAATTCTATTAGGGATGCAAAGGCCAGTCATTAAAGATGTGCTGTGACAGAGACATCTTTTGTGCCTCTCAGGAGTTAGGCCATATTCCATCTAACTTAATGTTCTCACTCTGTCAGTGTTGCAAATTAGCTGCAGAGGCAGCATATGCCTCAAGATATTAAATGCTCAACAGTGGTTGCAGAAAAGATGACAGAGTTAAAGTCTGTGTTTCATTCTTATAAGGAAATTATATTGTGTTCAAATTGAAGTCAACCTACTGACGTGCCAAATAGGGATTTGCAATAATGACTAAAAGCTGCCTTCTCCATTTTGGCTGTGCTCAAACGGAACAATGTCTACAAAAGTGATGAGTGGTGCAATTTTAGCACAACAATTTCTGCATATCAAGTGGCCAATGACATCTGACTAAAATGTTTGCAAAAGAGGTTATCAAATAGATTGCACATACTGAGTTAAATTGGCCACAAACTTCTGTTACATTGCACAGAGTGAGCACAGAACTTAATTTATTCCCTGTGACTATCGTGGTTACTGTTGTGTATCAGATGTACAGTTAGGGACACCTAGAACATTAGAAGAATTGTTCCAAATTCAGTCTTCTATGTAAATATTTCTCTGTTGCTTTACAGCCATGAAATCTGTTTTATCAAACCATAATTGTACTGATAGTACTTATGGTGAATGAAGTTGTATGCACAGGCAAAAATGCAAAAATGAATCTAATAATTTTTAGGGGTATACAGGGTTTTGTATCACTTATCAATATGCAACAAAAAATTACTTTGATATTTGGTCATTTAAAATTATGTCAAACTGCAGCTAGCCATAATATGTTTTTTAAATAACTGACAGTTTTCAGAATTTAATAAAGAATCAAATATTGTTATACTGTATTTAAAATTTACATCATTAAAAATGGAAGTGATCTTTTTCATGTTTATGCAAATTATTGCCTTCAAAATTGATGACGGTCTGATGAATAGTCTTTCTAGTTTGGAAAGATACATCAGTGCCATTCCTTCAAACAATCATGTGCAGAGCATGCTAAATGTATTTTTTTGTGTGGTAGTAAAGCCAACTGTTGTAGTAATTTTTATAATGTGTAAACAAAATACTAAAAAATCCTGAAAACTGCCAGATTCTGTCACAAAAACAATAGCAATACAATGAAATATGGCACAATTATGCAGTTTATAATAATATAATGAAATTTCATAATTGCCTGTTGCCAATTTGTACATACTAATTTCCATTTGACTATGATTTTGTGAATAACTGAGTGTCAGCTGAATTAAAAATTTACATCAATCTGTGAGAAATGAAGCATATCCTGAAGGTGCCCTTTTATGAAGATATACTGGTAATCTAAGTGTTTTATGGCTCGTGTGATAGACAACTAGGTATCACCAACAGTGATAACTTACTCCATCTGTACTTGGTTAATAAACTAAGTATATATCTTCTCCCTGTTCTCTGTATGCTGTTGGTGATATTATTATTATTATTATATGAAACAGCATTCTAGAGATGTGAAGTATTGAATGTTGATTACCAGAGGTGTGGACAGAATTGCATGACTGTGACTGGAGGCATTGCTCGTTAATGTTTGTAAACATCAGAGGATGTTCCTATTTAAAAAAAAATCAGCAATAAAATGTACAGAAGAGCTTAATCATTAAATTTTGATTAATGTATAAAACACTCTTCTAACAAATTATTTTGAATCTATTCTTGTCCTATTTATAAAATTCTCTTCGAATCTAAATTTGTTTATAAATTATAAAAAAAAAAATACTACTGTATCCAACAAATAAGTGATCAGTTAAATCTCCAATGTAATTTTTCAATACAGTATGCAAGTGAATTTCAAATAAATGAAAAGCCGTGTGAAAGGATAAATTACTGAAAAAATTTTTATATATGCATAGTATTTTACATGTGATCTATAAGCTGTATATAATTTTTTGAAATTTATGGCAATTAAATTTTAATTGCTTATAACAAATAATTTCATTTATATAAAGAATTTTATATGAAAATATACTATGCACCATTTTTCTATTAGAATAGAATATTTCAGGGAATCATTAAGGTTTTATCATTAAATTTTTACATTAATCATTACTAATTAAATTAAAAAAAAACTAAAATAATTAGATTTATTAGATGATAAAATCCAGAATTTCTAATTTATATTAGAATTCTAGGTTTTAATGGGAAAAGATTTTTATGAAAAACTTAGTTGGGTTTAATATGATATCTTAATAACATGTTCGAAATTTCTAAAATTAAAGAAGATAAATATTATTAATACAGATTCCACTTGTGCCTCTTTCAGATATTCTATATTAATTTAAACCTCTCTGTTTACTTACTATCAACAGTTAAGTAACTAATTAACAACTGTTACATAACTGGTGTAAACACACAGTTTCTCCAGTCACAGTCTTTAATAAATAAAATTTTACATAGAGATATGTTAGGGGGCAGAGTACTGAGAAAATTTGTTACAAAATGTTCTACAAAATGACTGTCAACAAAATCAATTGTTCAAGTCAAATCTTTTGTTACTCTGCTGCTTGCATTCATTGATTACAATATCAGAGAAAAATTGTTGTACTTGACAAAGGTGAGTCCTGTGCCATGTGTTGATTTCGTGATTGTACAGTCAACAAGTCATTTTGTAAAAAAAAAAATCTACAAAGTCTGTAAGAAAGTTGCTGTACTCATCCTGTAGATCTGTGTTAAAAGTTGCATGTACATGAAAAACAGTGAAATGGGGAGACTCGTTAAAAATTGCCTTTCATTTTTAAATTGTGTTTGTGTGTTATTTACTATTTACTTTTACAGTTATTTATAGATCACTTGGTTTAAAACAATGTCCAAACACAATAATAGCACTATTAGCAAGTTTTTCAAGGGTAAACTCTGAATGTACTGAAGAGGGACCGTTCTAGGTGTCTGAAAACGTTTTACAATAATAAATGTGCTGAAAAACTTGCTAATAGTGCAATTATTGTGTTTGGACTATTTACTTTTTATGAACATAAATTCAACTTAAAATAATAACTATGAACATTTTTACATTTTAGATATTATAACAATTAGAAAATATTTAAAAATTCAATACTGTTGAAATAATATTTACTGAAGATATCAGTTATTTTATGTTAGTAAACATTTTGGCATTCTATAAATATTTTTAATTTTTTTCTGTTTCAGAATGGAAAAGAAAAAAGATAACAGCAAAAATATTTTTTCCTTTCTCCAGTAAATGTTATTTGAATTAAATGAAATTCATTCAAAATATTAATAACTATTATAAATGAATAAATGCATCTGGAAAAATTAGAGATTAAAATACAAATTAATAATTTTTAATGCATTATTAACAATAATTAATTCCTATAAAGAGAAGGAAACATTTTAAATAATTAAAAAATGATTAGCTTTAAAAAAAATACCATTAAATTATATAATTAGAAACATGACTGCAAAATATTGGCTAATAAAATCTTAAAAATTATGTTTGATTCATATGATGAATAATATTCATATTTTAAACTTTGAATTAATAGGCATATAAAGAATCAAAAATTCCTAATTAAAACGTGTATCAGTACTTAAATTTTTTGTAAAAAGTTTCTAATTATTTGCAACATGTGTCTAATAAATTGGAAATCATAAAACCTATTATTGGGATCAGCCAGCCAACCATGCCTATTGAAAAACTAATGGATCAATATTGTTGATGTGATAAGAGATAATGCTTCACTGGCTGTGAACATCAATAAATATCTGATCTAAATGATGTTAAAAATATATTTTTGACTCTTCTAGGGGATCAAACCTGTTAAAGATAATCAAAATCGGATATTATTACTAATTTAAAAAATGGGTTAAAAGTAGAGTGAACTGGTTGTTATGTCTAATCGTTCTCCTGTCTTCCTCAAAAAAAATTTTAAATGATCAAAATTTAAAGAATATAAAATCAAAATAATGGGGGGAATTTTATGATCGATTTTTGCTAAATTATTGATTGTCAAGTTTATCACGGATAAACTTGACAATCAATCGCATTTTAGAGTAAGATGGAGCATACTTTGACCAAATACAATATAACAGTTTTAAAAATATATTTCCAAACCGTGGACACGCGATAAACCATCCTATTACAACTAATTCTATAAAATTAATTTTTAAAATGCAATTATATATTGGTTAAACAAACATGTAGTTAAAATTCATCATAAAAATTAAGCAATACAATTATGGGCGAAACAAAAACATGAGAAGTGGGACAAGCTAATTATCTGACGATCAAATAGCAGGCAACAATCGAATTGCTCTACTACACGCGCGATGCTGTCTAGCAAGAGGAAAAAAATTTTCATTTTCGCATTTTCCCGACCCCCTCTAACTATCCCTATTTCTCTTCCACTTCCAACACTTTTCTCTAAAGTACTGAATTATTATTTTGTTCTGTGAAAAATCTAACTTCAATGGGACTGATGTCTGCCCTCTCATAGACCATACAGACTAAGCCATGTGTTCGATCTAACAGTCTCTCTTCGGAAGTTGTATTTGATTCGTGTCAACGATGTATATACATTGATAAATTTGTGTATGCGCTTAAATCCGCAATGCTTGCGCATTTCCTGCTTGCCTTGGCGAATGCCCATTACACATGACATTGACTAATTCGTTTCGGAGTGCTGACAGTCGCAGCTGTTCGCGTCGCGCGCGCCATCGATGCGAACTTAAAGCTCCCATCATATAGCATAAATATAAATTCGGCATTCTAAAGATTACGTAATCTTATCGAGGGGATCGGGCTACGCAGATGTTGGCGACAGAAAAATATCTCCGAGAACGGTCATAGCCTGGGCTCTGATGGAAACTTTACAGACCGAGCTTGACGGGCTCGCATAGGGCGATTTCCTACCTTATGGTTCTCAGGCTAGATTAGCTGTTCCCATTTACAAACAACCCAGCAGGTTCTATGCGGCTGCTCAAGCGGCGATGGTAGGCGACGCAACGCGCTTTCCGCGGACAGGTCAGTTTGACTGTTAACCTTACAGTAAATTATTTGCATTTTTTCTTGCAAAACATTCCCTACTTAAAAAATGCCGTAATGCATTAATTAAACTAATTCTTAAATCAAATACTTTATTTCAAGATTTTAATAAGAAAAACTGTGTTAATTAAATATATAGATTTATAAAGATTCAAGAAAAATGATGGATTTAATTTAACTTAACCTCTCTTAAAGGAAAAAAAAATCAATATTTAATGCAAAAGCGAAACTAAATTGTATAATAAAATAAATGAGAAATTTTCCAAGTGTTAAATTGCAGATAACTTTATTTAGAAACTCATTTCCTGGGTAGTAGATAATTCTATTTTTGCTAACATCATTTGCATAATTCTTCAATCAGTCTGCTTAAATTAGAATCGATTGTAAATTTCTGTATAAAATTAACTTCAATTTTGAAAGCGAGATGAGTGCAATTCATAAACAAAATCTGTCATAACTTATATCTTTTTTAAAAACCTCTAATTTCTACAACTTTATGAGATTTTCCCCGAGCGAAAAGAGTTCGGATTCCTCTGAAAAATCGAGGAATAAAAATTTGTTTTTTAGATTCTTCTGACAAATTGAAAATAATGCTCGAATTTTTCGATCTGATTGCGTCCCTTAAAATGAAATTTATTACTATTTATAATTAATGTATGAACTTTTATAATAATGCGTATGGAGCAATAAATAATAAAAATGAGGAAAGATGATGAGATGATAAGATTTAAAATAAGTTGTTTATATATTTTACAGTTCTAAATATGAATATAACAGAAATATTTATACTTTAATTAAAATTAAAAAGGGCTTTTATCTATATTTATGATGATCAGATTATTCAGTTCGCATCTATAAATTTTACCATTAATAATAAATTTTAATACAAAATAAAATTTTAAAAAGAATGCTTACTATTTTTACTTTTAAAATCTTCCAACAGATGGCGCTAATATAAAATTTTTAATTTTATTTTAACATTAAGTTATATTAATATTTATACTATTATTTAAAATTTTAAAATAAGTTCTGTAGTAATTAAAATTAATTTTTTGAGAAAATGTTGTTTAAAAATATTCAGTATGGATAATTTTTAATTGTTTACCGAGATGGCAGCACTCTGAAAATACTGTATGTTATTTTCACCGTTGATTAGTTTTTATTGATGACATTATTCGAAAAAAAATCAATGAAATATTTAAATTAAAACTATAAATCATTAAATAATTACTATAAAATATTTTACTTAACTGAGGATATTCTTATGTGAATTTTATTTATATAAATTAATTTTTAGATAAGAGTATACAGAAATTTCGACCACGTCATATATCTTTTTATTGATTGATACAGAACCCATAATTATTGCATTGGAACTTTTTATTTAGATAAATAAACTTTCAAGAATTAAATTTAGAAAGAAAAAAAAAATTAAATAATTTGTCGACATTTTAAAGTTAAAATTTAAGAGCAATTAAAGAAGTATTTGTTTAATATATTTAAATGAATGGGCGTTTCTAATTTATGTTTGAAATCACGATTCACATTCGTCTCAGTTTGGCTTTTGTTGACAGCGAAACCAATTACCGGACGTCAATGCTGTCACTTGAATATAAATGACACATCAATGCCAGCATCTTTAAAAGCTGTTATCTATGTATTCCACGTAAATTCGCCTTTATCGCATAAATAAAAGATAATTTGTAAGCAATTTTTAAACGTTTTCCCAAAATTGCAACCGTTTATAATTTAAAGAGCGATCATGTGATCACCCTTTCTAACGTCTATTGGTTAATATGCAATAACACGAAAAGGTTGCCGCGTTATTTGAATTACTGTATACATTTTATGTATTAGTTATATATAAACAAATTAAAACCCCTCTTTTTTTTGGCATATGATTATATATATATGTATATAATTTTTTAATTATCCATTATATTTTGTAAGTCTCTCTAGTCGACAATACTCTGCATATTTATTAGTGGGAGGCATACTTACGGTAAATTTTTTATAACATCTAATTAAGTTGTTTTATCATTAATAAAATTTAAAGTACAGTATTAAAAACGAATATTGCATAAAATATAAATCAAATTTTAAATTTAAATTTTATTTTTTTTTATAGGGGGCATCCATGATGGCATCAGACGAATGCGTATTGTTTAACAAAAAATTATGGTATAATTATAAATTTTCATTTATAATTAATTTTATTTTAATTAAAACTTTTTATATAAAATTGTGTTTGTGATATGCCATATAACAATTATTATAATTATAATTCTTGTTTAATATATTTTAATAATTTCTTTAAAGTGAAACTGAGAATTATATAAGTTTCTACGTGCACTACTGTGAATTTTAGCCTATTCAATATGAAAATGAATTCTGCTTTCAGAATAGTTTCAACCTACGATCAAGAAAAGTAAGTGGGAGTTTATGTATTATTTAAAAGTGTATTAAAGAATTATTATTAAGAAATTACCGCGGTGAAAGAGTATAAATAAAAATACGTGAAAGATTGTACGTAGGAAGAGAATCGGTGGCATTTATGTGCATAGTTTAAAATATGAAGGGTTAACTTCTTTCTTTGCATAGTAATTAAGGCATATAAGCAAAACGTGATAGGCATAATATTATAATCCATTCTAATCCCCTTTTGGCATAAAATTACGATTTTCCTACCAGAAAGGAATATGCAAAGTATCCCTTGCCAGAATCAAAATTGGTAGTACCGGGCACGTTTGTCTTATATCACCGAAACGGCCATTACTGAACTTCGGATGTTTTCTAAGAGTAAAGTTCTTTAGATACCTTGACCTGGTCAGACTTTTGTCATTTATCGTTAACCTCGTGACCTCCTCACCTCTGTGGACGTGAGGAAATCAGTTAATGCGTGGGAAAAAATACTTTGTAGTTGTACACTCTGTTTTATCTTATACAGATTCTTTACCGTCCAAAAAAAAGAGCTTAATAAAAATTAAATGACCCTATCGTATATTTTTTTGCATTATATTATTTTAAAGACTTTGTTTTTTTTTTTGTTTTATTAATACATGAATTTTGAAGAGAAATTTATAATAAGGATTAAAATATTTTAACGACATTGACTTATCTTTTAATGATTAGAATAGGATTTACTTTAGTAATATTAAGACTATAATTGCACAATCAATAAAACTGGCTTTTGAATGCAAATCATACTTCTTAGCGCATTATTTTATTTTTTAAATGTGGACGTTTCCAAGAAAGACAAAGCCCTAACCTACAAGTGTCATCTCCTTTCTTATCTGATGTATTTTTGAGCAGATCAACAGCGAAAGCCATGACATCAACTAATTCCTACATGGAAGATTCATCCTACAAAGGTGCATCACATTTTTCACGATTTGACCCCGCTTAATCCGATACAATAATGTCCTCAGCCTACATCCATTCTTGATGGCAACTTCGCATGGAAATTTGATGTCATGTTCACCGTCTATGTCATTTTGTCACATTCTTCTCTTGTTCTAGTTTTCTTTTTTTACATGACTATCTGATTTATGTTAATTTGCAATTTGGTTCGAGTTATATTGAAAAGATTTAGATTATTTTATTTTTTAAAAAACGTAAAAAGAAATTTTAAATATCAGTATCTTCTCATTATCACTATTGCTTAATCTTTTTGAAAGATCATTGATTTATTTCTAATCTTTTTTTAAGTTATTCATTGCTCTTTCTACTGATTATTACTATTTATTATGCTTGACTGCATAAATTAAAGCTTTCCGAAATCCATATTATCTTTCAACAAGAGTCTTTTGAGTAGCCAACGTTTCTGATGAAGATTTAGATAATGTCATGCATTACATCATGAAAAAGTACTAAGGACACGACTTAGTTAACCTGTTATGTATATTCTTTTAGGAAAAATGTTAAATACTTAATTAATTAAGGTCTTTGACTCTAAAGTTTTAAGATTTTGTGTTTTCACTTTGAAATTTGTTAAATATGATCGGTTTTTCTTTAATAAAACATTTAATTTATATCAGACAAAATTGAGATTTGAAGAATATTTTAGATAGGTCACTGTATAAAAAATATGATTCAGAAATGTTTTGGTGAGTTTTAAAATATTTACAAAACTTCTTAACTGGGTAAAAACAAATAGCTGAATCTGAATAAAGTAATATAAATTAAAGATCATTATAATCGAGCCGGTTGGCATCTCATAAACATAAAAAAAAACTCTATTGACCTAAGGCCCCATTTATTATTCCATTTTATACAATATTAGCCTTTTTAATCTGCAAAAGCGATGGCAGGAAAATTAATCTCTCTAACACGATGCAAATTAGCATTATTCCCAGTTAACGTTTCTGAATATAAAATCGGGTCACTCCCAGCATCAGAGGCGGTATTACACGAAAGGCACAGGCTACGCCTTAAAAAAAGAAGCTCATCCCATCTGGAACCAACTTTCTTCCCCGAAGCATCAAAGTTGTATATGATGGGCGTGGTGGACCATAGAGACAGATGTGCTGTATGGCAAATTTTCTTGTCTCTGCAGCATCCTTCATAAATCAAGCTACACTGCCAATTATCGAGACATGCTTTGGCTTACATACGTCAGGAGAAGTTCAAAGTCACCGACTTAGTAAGAAATTTGTCAGTGGAATGTCTCTTAAAGAAGGGCGAGGTTTTTATATAAATGGAGAAGGTGGGAGCCATCTTTAAACTCGAATATTGTGAGAATTACCGCAAGCTACTTCACTCTTTATTTACGATCCTCATCTCGATTTAAATAACAAATAATAATCTGATCGATTAATATCTTAACTTGAAAGGAGATGAATGCTAAACAGCTGCATTTTAAGTTCAGAATATTCACCTCTTTTCTTTTGTTCTTCTCAGAGGTGTTTTATTATTTTCAGGTCACTTTTTCTCGTAAATAAGTCAAAAGTTTAAGGGATCTTCGCTAGTATCTTCGTTGAGAATCTCTTTTTAAGTCGTAAGTTTGTTAGATAATAATTTTTCCTTTGGAAGACAGGACAAGAATAGTTTAAAGATGGGTCGTGATGAAAATTGAATTAGTTTAACCAAATTATTGTTGGTTGCTTGACCCTGTTGATATCAACTCTATTCATAAATTGATTGCTGATTTTATTTATTCGATTGTTTTTAATTTTAAATTGTTTTCATTTTTAAAGTTTCATCAACTTAATGAATCAATAAAACTTATTAAAGTCTCTTTTCAATATAAATTTGTTTAAAAGAATATCAAATAAGCATTTGTGTATTTTTAATCTTCAAAAAAAATGCGAATGCTTATTCTTTTGAAAAGAATTAAAAAGTTTAACTTGTTAAAAATATAATTAAAAAACTCATTTCAGTTAATTGAATATTTTTAAATAAATGGGTATAAACTAAACAAAAATGCAGTCCATAGATATATAAAATTTTCGTGAAACAAAAAAGTATAACAAATAAATAAGCGTGAAAAGTGCCTAGAGAAAAATCAAGAAAGCTATTTACAAACTGCCAGTTAGACATATTAATGAATTTAAATGAACAACTTTCTCTACAGTCAAAACTGTAGACAAATTACCTATGATTTCTTATGAAAGATTGTTGTTACAGGCAGTTTAGGTTCCAGTTAAGTTAAATGCTAAATACTTTATTTAATTTAACGCTAGGCTTAATAAATGCGATAACTATTTCTTGGTTAAAATTTCTATATCATTTAACGAATACATTATTAATAATTGTAATTAATTTTTTGTTAGTTATTACGCTTGAGTGAACTGTAGTAATTTTAACCTCAGTTTTACTATAATTAGAAAATAAATCATATGCAAATACACTTATTCTTTCGAACATTTCTTTTACACTTAACTATGATACTCTATTTCTCACCTTTTATGAATTAACTGACGTTTTAATAACCAAGAGTTATTAATTATCTATTTTTCATTTCTGTTTCTATCAAAGATGACATCATTATTATAAGAAAAACATAAACAATCAATTCTGTAAAGATCTACCGCCTACTTACCGAACGTGTTCACTGTTTTGAAATGATTAAAGAGACGGGATTAAAATGTGTCATTAAAATTACCGTTAGCTTGATCTGTATATTGAATGCTATAAGAATTTATGAAACAATTCAACAGTTATTAATGAGAAACCTCCAGAGTTTTTGAACATCCGCCATTTTTAAATGATTAAAAATAGATGGTTAATTGGGGTGTTATGGTTTTTTTCTTTTTGTTAAATTTTAAAAAAATCCAATAATTAGTTTAAGATATATTAAGAAAATATTTCAGAAGTTTGAATGCAAGCCTTTTTTTTTTTTTTTAATGACCAAAGTTACACGGATGAAAGACATAGTTATCTTTTAATGACAGAACATTACTACTGAATTTTAAGAGATTGTTAATTAATTCAAAAGTTATCAATAGATATCGGTTATTATAAAGATCATCTAGTATTAGTCCGTACTATGATGATCTTTATAAATCTCACTTTCCTTCTGAAAGTACCGAGCTTTATAGGCTAAATAAGTCTATAATAGATTTTTTAAAGATATATGCATGGTAAAAACAGGAATTATGAGAAATTTTTTGTCTTTAAGCATAATTTAATTATTAAAATAGATAATCCGAAATGCGAGAATGTTGAATATTTTATCTTTATTTCATTTTTGTAATAACCGTAAATCAGCTATAAGAAAAAACTTATAAATGGACTATTTACTTGATTGCAAAATAATTTTAGAATTGCCAGAATGCAAAGTCACAATGTCAAATTCACTTTAAGAAGTTGAACATTTCTAATTAAATTTGCCAATCAGGAGACCTCGCACACCACAAAAAATGAAAACGGCAAACAGGAAAATGCAATGATAAAGCATCTATCAACAGAATCACAAGACTAGTGTGAACCCATAACAGACCGTAAAGAAGAGGGCATAGCTAAACGATAAAAAAGTCCCATTATAAATATAATTAAGAGTAGCCCCCGTGGGAGTCTAGCACCAATACTTCAGAAGTTGCGCCAGATGCAGCCAGTTAACAAAAGTAGGCGTTTCTGTTCCTCCCATCCCTTCTGTTCAAAAGTTAGTAACAAGACAGATAACGAAGACTCCCTACCTTACACCTTACTGCTCATCTTTTACAGAATTAATTAAGCAGAAGCAAAGTACCGTAATATGGCTTTTAACGCCTTGTAAGAACTATTAGTTACCCATTTCTGGTTATTGTGTCAGCTGTTCACTGTGTGAGGGGAATCATTGGAGCGTGTAGTAATGAGTGGTTTTTTTTATTATTTGAGCTTCCTCAGTTGGAGAAGTGATTTTTTTAACTTAATAAATATCAGAATCGATCTATTTTAAGTTAATTATTTGAAAATTACCTTTCAGATTTAAAACCTCTAAAGGTGTTAAGAAAATTTCGGTTGGTCTGTCACGAACATATCAGTGTAAAGTAAAACAACAGAGACCCCCCGGAAAGTTTGTGGTATTTTTGGCTTTCTTTAGTCTGATCGAAGGGTCCTGTTTTACCACGTGATTAGTGGATGTTTGTAAGAGGTCCGAAAACAGATTTTAGGACCGGCCCCAGGGTATATGTGCATTTACGAGCGAGGGACCGTATGTCACCCCCGACTGTCGAGGTTACAAATGTGACCAGTACGGATTTCATTTACGACTCGTCGACCATTGGAAAGTCTCGGAGTGAATGTCTGGTATGTAGTGATGGATAGGATGCAGATATCTCTTCCATTCCCACGACTAGACCTTTTGTAATCTCTGAGAAACACGCCGAGTTTCTTCTTCCTTCGGATGTATAAATAAAAAGAAAAGACGTATCTGAGCTGATACACTTTTGTAAGGGTTGTTTTTATCTCTCTAATCAGTCAAAGATAGTAAAGTTCTACAAACATCACAAACCGGATTTTTCTAGTAAATCCGAACATTAAAAACTAACATGATACATATAATACAATTTCTCCAGCACTCCATATCATCTCTGAAGATTTTCCATTACAATATGCATTCAACTAAATATGTTTATCATAGATATTCCATTTATAGAAATTCATAGATTGGTAAATTATATATCTTATCATCTATTTACATTTTTTAAATAAACATTTTTTATAGTCTAATATTTTGGAATAATCATGCTTTTTCCTCTTCTGTGTGCCCAGGATGATGATGAGCCTTTTTATTATATGCATTAGTTTCTGTATAATATATATATAATTATATATAATGAGTTTGTATAAACACCTAATTTATTATATTATTTTATATTATATAGTTCATAACTGTTACAATATTACATCGAGCAGTATTATAATAAATCTAGTATAATTTTTATCTAAAGTGAAATGTCATTCTATTGAATATGAATCAATTTATGATCGTCTTTATTAAAAAATCGAAACTTTAATTTAGGGAATTAAATATTTTTAATAAGTTTTTAATCTCAAGAGTTTCGGCAAAGATCAAGAGTAGAAATTCTGGAAGTAATGGAGATCGGAGATGAATGCCTGAGGATATATAGCGATATATCAAACAACAGACACCCAAAACTGAAATGAATAGATAGCATTCACGGTCTAATGGACACGGAATTAAAAGGGATTTATACCATTTTATACATCCGGACATACACATGCCATATGCTCTGCTATTTTTCATTTAATCTTTTCTTCCTCAATAAATGCGGAGATTAATCGATTAAGCTCATTAAAAGAATTCTATAGCCACAGGTCATAGAAAGCAGAGTTCCTTTAGTTTTGCTGTTTTCATAATCTCTTGTCCTAAAAGATCTATATTTAAAATTTGTTACTATAGAAGAACTAAATTCACGTTTATATGTGGAAAACGGATGAATCAATTTTATTACAAATTTCTTTTTTTAAAAAGAAAAGAGTAAAATTATTCTTATGGAAATTTATATCATTATGGGCCTTGTTTTTGTAGAAGTATGGAATAAATATACAATATGGGATGCATTTTAGCGCAATAAATAATTAATAATTGCTTAATATTTTTATCTAAAGCCCGAAGAATAGCTTGCCTGTTTTCATAAAACAAAAAGTAACTTAAAAATTAAAACGAGATAATTTTTAATAGAACTCCATATTTAAAGGGCGCTTTATATTACACGATGCGCAAAGGAAGAGACCCTATTTAACCCTATATGGGAGCTGGCTGAATTTCTATACAGGCTATTAACCAGCGATATTAGACAGGTGATATCTGCATACACATGCACACTTCCTGTTGCAATCAGGATCAGGATGGGATGATGACATCAGTGGTCAGTTTGTCACCGAAAAAGGTGGCACGTGCTGGCCTCATGCATTTCCGGCGCAAGCACCTGCCTCCCCGCCATCTGGTGACTCTTCGTAATGATGGCTCCCGGCTTGTACAAGTCAACAATTGCATCAACGTTGGACAATTATTGTCTCGTAGAGACAGTAGAGCAGGTGGGCCATCTCCTCACCTGTCTTCTATCGATATACTGAAACCCTTGTGCCGAATATTCTCGTTCGGAAGGGCTAATGAGAGATAATCCAATTGTAAAGACCCGAATTTGTATTAAGATTCGATGAATTTATATTAAGCATTATCACATTTTAATTTCTCCTTAATGGCATTCAAAACAGAACTGGCTAATTAATTCTCAAAAACCAATTTTTATCATCACATGCACACGCTGCAGAACTTATTCGTTTTGCCATAGATGATGATTTTATGATTTTAAACATTATTATATATCGCAAAATCCAAAATAGTTTCAAAGAATTCACTGGAGTTTCTTTGAAAATAAAAATTCACATTATTTGCTATTCTGAAACAGATAAAAGTAAATATCTTTCTTGAAAATCTAGCAGACTTATTGATATGCGTGTGATTTCATTTTTAAACAGTTAGTATAGAATAAAAATCCCTTATTCTATATCTGCTTTGAGGATGAAGAATTTTTTTTATAAAAATTGTTCTTGGTCTAAACATCTGGCAAATTAAGTTGCAATCATAGTTTGTACTTGTTAATAAGAACGACATTAAAAAGCCATTAGCCATGTATTGCACTTTTCTATACAGATATACTCACTGAATCTAGATATTACTCTTGAGGGATTTTTCATTGACACTGATGAAATAGGAGGTCTTCAAGTTCGTATGACCTTTGGCGATTCTACTGTCTCTCTCTTTCTCCAACTGTATGGTTGGAAGTAATGATAGCAATCGTGATGAGATTCTGTTAGAGGAAAAAAGTTCCACCTATTTCTATCATTTTAAGATAGAATTGGACCTACCTTTCTGCTTCAGGCACAGAAGGTCATTGATATGTAGCGCATTATGAGGCAGCAAAAATTTTCTTGTTTTTTATTTATATTTATAGATGATCGTATCTTTCTTTATGAAATATAATATTACTGCGGAACTTTTATGAAATACCAGTTTTGCTTTTATTTTTTTGGTTGACCACAGTGTGATATATGAATTTTAACTTTTTTTAAATTGAAAAGAACAGCGTCCGAAAATTTAAATTTTCTTAATTGTATTAGTGAATCTCCATTGTTAAAAACTAATGTAATTATTAATTTAATCGTGATTAAGAAATCTATTCAGTATATATATATTGGTATAAAGCTGATTTTAAAAATGAGCAAATCTTTTTACTTCTTAATCATATTTCGGAATCTCACTGTTTTTTATTTATAGATCTAATTTTGTTTAGATTCTTCATTATGGATCAGTATGGATCGCATTCTGGTAACTGGGGGCAAAGATGCAAATTGAGGTCGTCTGCACTTTGATCTGTTTCGTTTGAAGAAAGGGAATAATTTGTCTTTTCCTCATAGTCATTTAAAATGCTGCAGGTTCGTGAGAAAAAGTAAAGCAGGTGAATTTTGTCCATCGGACCACATAGAGATTCGTTAAAGTGACTATCTTACTGGCGTCACGTCCTAAATATCCTTACTAGTGTAATAATGACACCTGCTATAAATCTGCAGTTTTCTGCCAACCATATGTTGCAAAATCACAAAAGGCGAAAAGATTTAAGAACCGATAGAATAGGATTATTTTACAAAAGAAACTTTTTCTGTCCTGTTAAAAATGATTTTAAATTCCTTCATTATTCTCAAATTTAGACATTGTTTTACAATATTAGTTTTTGCAACGATTTTCAATAAGAGAATACTGTGAATTCATGTTTCAAGAGGCCTAGTATAGGTGCTAATATTAGCGATATCGCTTGTTGTTTTTCTAAGTCCTTTAAATAATCTGCTTAGAAAGAAAAAGCACTGAGTCTGGTTTTGTAAATATTATAATATTTATAGTTAAAAGAATCAGTTCTTGAAGAAATTGCCTGAAAGTTTATGGAAAGAACGAAATAAAAATTATGTAATGTTTACAAACATAAAATTTTTCTTTTACGCAATTTTAAAAGGAATTTTATCAGATAAGAGTCGAAAGTAAATAAGGAACAAACTGTTTAAAAATCTGTCACGTGGCATTAGCTAAATACACAGCTTTGACCTGAATTATAAACTTCGAGATTAAAAAGTAAGATAAGTCTCCAAAATGCGGATTTAGAATCATTAAACGGGTTAGGGCATAATTTTAATCATTTAATCTTGTAGCACTTAAAGGACTTCCGCCGAGAAATAAACTTATAAAAGTCTTCTATCGAGTGCCTTACTTCCTTTCGAGCGTAAATAAGATTAAGTAAGTAGTAACGACAAACAACCTCGGGGGAAACAAGTAGAATGAAGCAACATTTGATTTCTCAGTTATTTTCTACAGAATTGCGTGCCACAGATGGCCGAACTTCTAAACCTCCAGGCTACACTCTCTAAAGTCAATCCACCTTGATATTTAGATAAATTATGTTAGTTCAAGTCCCCGTTGGACGATAGAACATGATTAAGAAGAATAGAATACTTTCCCTGATCGTGGGCCTTTGTTGTTCTGTTTTATTACTTAAAATGAGGACCGGATACATAAAATTATTGGATTTTAATTTACAATATTATATAATAGAAATATAGATATGACTTATAAGCTGCTTTATGAAAAATCACTATATACGTGGCAAAAATCTATTTAGTTAAAGATATACGTTGTTTTATCGAGTAATACGCTGTTTATCTTATATCAAAAAATGTCAAGGTCTTCAAGGTGTGCGTGATTATAAAAACCACTGCAAGTAACGTATACTAAATGAACTTATTATGTTAAAGTACACAAGCAAGAAATCTCTTGATAAAGATGAAAATATGTCCTATTCTTATTTTTTTTACAGAAGAGTTAATTCTCATTTATAAAGTATAGCAGATGTTATATCGGGGTACAGGACCTATTACTTAGTACGAGGAGGACCCACAACAGTTAATTCATCCTCGGAGGTCGACTCCCAAGAAGAGTGATGAACTTCCTGATAGTTAATTTATCCCTCAAGATGTAACAGAATTTATATCTAAATGCTTAGAATTGATTTCTGTTTTAGAAGAAATCTGTACGATCACCAAGTTTAGTTACCTCGTTTGAAGTTAAAAATCATTCAAATGGAAAGAAGGTCATTCGATATCGATGAATATATTTATAGCAACTGCCAAAAAAGTTCCAAAAATAAAAAAGTTCGACACATGACTTTGTCAATTGTCAAACCTTCTAACATCTGCCTAAAGTTATTGGAATGGATCGACATCTGAATACTTTTAACAGGAATAGAAAAAAAGATCCAATAAAATCCAAGAATTTACGAGTTTTGTCTCGACGTTAAATAAAGTTAAACGTTATAAATAAGCGATGAGCGTTAAAAAGAAAGTTTAGTTGTGATCGTCATCGAAATGGTAAAAAGTAGTCGATTCAAAATTTCGGGAGTTGTTAAATCGGTATCAGTTTTCCTAAAGACATTAATACCCATGTGTCACAGGAATGATCAAGATGCAGGTGCTTGTGACTCGCGGCTCTTACCTGGCTGATGCCGCCCAGTCATGGATTGCCGGATCTTTGGCAGTGAGGTGCTATTAAGACACCAGGTCAGAAACCCACAGGGTTGACTGAAACCACCTGCAGTTGAAGTTATCATCACGAGGGAAAAATAACCGTTGTCTCTGCGGTATTAGAGGAAAACGGCCATTTAGTCCATTGATGTGACTGTTTTGCTCTCTTGTCAGGTGTTAATCTATGTTATTTACTCGGAGTTGGATGCCCTGCATTGTTTCAACAAATCGATCTTGTCCTGTTGATTGTTGTTTTCTTTTGGTCAGTAGTAAAATGAAAACTTTAATCGCTAAAAGATTGATGTTTACTTTTCTAAAGCGAATTTTTCTTAATAGGTGTAACCATAATAGATCCCACAACGTTTAACAGTCACCTCTGTATAGCGATGATTCTGACGATTAGTTCAAAATTCTTTTAAATAAAGCAAAAATTTGTTAAAAATTCAATAAAATCAATATAATAAATCATTTTTTGTTATGTCACAAGCTATATAAAGTAAGTTGAGAGAATATGGCAACAGTTTCTTTTGATTTGTTTGATATTAGATATGAACTCATATGTTAGAATAAACTACGATCATTAAGTTAATAGAAAAGTAGAAAACTTTTCAAATGTTTAAATAATTCCAAAAGATTAATATTAAAAAAAATATATTCAAGTGTCGTATCTAAGACGTCAGGTATTGTAGTCATAACTAAAGATTAATATGCTAAACGTTTAAAACACTTTTAAATAGCAAAATAATTACGGAAGTGGATAATATATAAAAATTAAGAAGTTGTACTGGCACGTAAAGATAAAGATAAATTTTATTTACTCTTTGAAATACAACAACATTCAAGAACAGTAATATCCTGTAATGCTAACACACAGACATCCAGACATAATGATCCATATTTAGCAGTTTCGATCAGTTTCAATAGGCTGAATTCCCGAAATGGCAAGAAAAATATGCGAAAATCTTTTCCTTTGTTACGTCAGTAATGTTGACCATTTTTCTATAAGTTTGGTTTTCCAATTGATCCCAATAATATCGTGAATATGTGAATTTTATCCTGTTTGGATAAAATTCACATGTTGATACACTGGCATGACTGAATGTCACATTTCGCATGTTCGCAGTAATATTTACGTCTGTTATCGTGTTTCCGGATAGACATTCGAACAGACAGCTGATAAACCTAATTCATATATCTTTTATTCAATTTTGGAAAGAATAGATTTAAAAAAAATATTGAAACAATTTAATAAAATAGGCTGTTAAATGCTGTGTGCGTATTAACCCGATATTAATCGAACTGCCAAAATTCAAATTGATAGACAACACGAAATGTAATGGCGGCATTCAAGATGACAAAATTATAATAAGGTTTATGCAATCACTGATATATTCACAATTTAATTTTAAATAATAATAAATATAAAAAATTGGCAACAAAAACTTTTTGACAGTTACGTGGTTAGCATTCATCTGCTTTTTCAGGCAAAAATCAGTGGATACTTGCGAGATATCCAATGTGTCTATCAATTCTCTCATTCACACCTGACATCAACTGATAGTTGCGCATGCGCAGAATCCTGTAAATTTATCTTGCTGTTAAAATAATGCGTTATTTGTATCAGTACGACGTATTAACCAAAGCGGCATATCCCCCCATTAAAATCGAAAACTGTTTTTCCTTTGATCCGCAGTATTTTCTGAAATCCGAACATAAAGCTGAATGCATTTTCCCATTTCTAAAGATGCAGCAGTGCCTAGAGAGATCCAAAAACGTAAAATTTTCAAAACTTATTTTATATTTAGTTCTTCCTTCTTCCGAAATTTCTCCGTTCAAACCGCCTACTTTGTTCTATTTCATACCTTCATCCTATTGTTTCATTTTGTTATACTTTCATCTCATAATTATTCCAGAAATCTAGGCTTCCTCTATAGAACTGTCACGGACCTATCAGAAATTTAGTAAATCAATAGTTTCGAGTTACTTAAAGTACATCAACCGTAAAATCTGTCCTAAATATGGAGCCATTCTGGTGGTCAGCATTATTTTGTAACAGTTTTGAAAATTTCGACCAGGAACTGAACGTAACACTTTCCTGTTTTTAGGTGTGACGTTTTTTCCTAGATGGAAAAGAGTGATGTGTACATATACGGCGGTTTAATATTTATGACCTTTGATTGAGCCACTACTGGGGCTCAATCGAGGTATAGGGCACATTTTCCACCAAAATATAATCTCGTTATCTTAGTTGTTGTCTACAGATATGAATTGTACGTCACACAACTTGTGACTATCACTACTTTAACGTGACGATATTTTATCATTAATCGGTGATATTTATTGCCAGTAATGTCGTTTTGATGCGCGTTTTGTCTGTCGGTGAGAAAGAAATGGGAATGTGGAAGAAGAATTGAGCTAATCAATTCTTATTTTGCTTTATGCAAGCCCTGTTTTTATTCTCCATTTAAAGCTACAGGCTAAGCCTGTTTTATCTGTTATAGTTACTCCTACTCATTCCTTCTTTACTGTTTAAGCACACACTCACTATTCTTCTTATCTTTCTGCCAACAAATAGGAAAATTACGAGAACTAAATAATATTGACTTTAAAAATAATAAAGAAAAATGAGAAATATATATGAAAGAAAAAAAAAACTGACAAGGAATAATAAAAATATAGCTAGGTATGTAAAGAATAATAAGTAAGTAATAACTAACACGGAGGAATAAAAAATGACAAAAATAAGCAACGTCAGGAATGATAAATAATTGAAGTTGAGGAAATTAATGAGGTGGGAAAACAAATATGTAAAGAATAATAAATTCGAATTAGAGACGATAGAAGTAGTAAAAGAACGATAAGAAATGCATGGAATCGCTTATATAGATGAGGCAGTGAAGCTTAGAACATAAACCGAAACTACTTAAAAATTAAAAAAAAAGTTGATGACTCGATGCTTCAAGATGTAAAATACCTGTAATGCAAGAAAGACAGAGAAGAATTTTTAATTGGAAAAAAAAAGGACCAGCGGGTATCGGAATTTTTAAATCGATGAAGGCCTTGACCAAAACAATCGAGTTGTTTTCTGGTTAATTAAGAAAGAAAATGCAGCAGCTGTCCGAAGTCGGGTCAACATCCTTGCTCTCATCTGCTTCACTTATGCAGTTTTAATAAATACAGGCTCATAAATTAAAGCATAATATTGACACGGCCGAAGCATAAACCTCTAGACCCGAGGGAGGAGAGTCCATTCTC
>WUQG02023648.1:0-11320 GCA_011317285.2 Androctonus mauritanicus | reverse complement strand
ATTCCATTATTGCTGTGGGCTGGAATGTGGTTTCAACATGATGGGGCTGCAGCACATTTCAGCCATGACGTTCACCTGACAATGCAGTTTGGTCATTGGTGAATTGGTAGAAGAGGACCCATAGCCTACTTACTGAGAACACCAGATTTGACGTTCCTGGATTGATTCCTGTAGGATCATCTAAAAATTATGCTGGCATCAGAACAGGATCTCATTGCACATATTGTTCAATGTGCTGGCATCATATAAGAAACACCAAGGATTTTTAAAAGGATATGACAGATCAATGCACACTGATGCATCAACTGTGAGTCTCATTGGCAGAAATTTCAAGAAGATATTATAAGCTGATTACTGTATGTAAAGACCCCGTTAATACATGAATTAATTAATCATCACTGAGTCTCACCTGTTGTTTTCTGTTATCTAACAAAAAGTGCTTGTCTTACTCTATTCTCACCATATGAAGTTTGTTGGTAGAGTTTTTGATCATTAAACACATGCATGTATACTCACACACACACACACAATGAAATAAATATATATATATATATATATATATATGAATTCTGTTATGAAAAATTGCAAATAAATTTAAATCTTCTATATTGAGTTCATTATTAAACTATTTTACTTGGAAAAAAAAATAAGAATTTTAATAAACTGAAATAATTCAAATAATGAAATGTTATAATTCAATTTTCTATTTTTAGCCTACTTTCTGAAAAATATTTTATAAACTTGCCATGTTTTCTATCTCTTCCCCATTAATAATTTGTGTTCTAATTAAAAGATTTTCATGAAATTTGGTATGATATTCTATCATCAAAGATAGCAAATCATTCGAGGTCAGATCATTTAACTTTCTAACTTCAGATATTCAAAGAATTGCTTCTTAATAACTTTTGAACTATTTGATTGAAATTTACAAAATTTAGCATTGTGGTCACGATATTAATAAAAAATTATATGCAAGTTTTAATTAATCTTGTAAATCCATTTTTTAAAAATGAGTCATTCGATTTTCCAGGATTTCCATGTAATAATTATGGAACTAGCTAATAGAATTTTACATTCAATAGATAGTCTTTGAAAATGACTCTAATGATGCATTTTAATCTCATATTTTTAATCATTTTAAAATAAAGAATACATTCAGAAAGTAGGCCATCAAGTTTTTCTAAATTGTTTGTTATAATTAAACTAAATTATTGTTAACAATAAAAAATTGAAGTGAAAAAGAAAATTTTTGAAAAATCTATTAAATTAAAATTTTTAATTTAATGTTTAATAAAATATAATTATTATATTTTATATAGATGGAACTTAATGAAAATAATCTGAAGACACTTGCAAATTATCTTCAAGAAACACTGTCTCCAAATATTGAAGTTCGACGACCAGGTAAAATAAGAAATTATTGATGTTTCATTACATAGATTGATTACTAATGAGAAAATTAGAACTATTTAAATCAAATATGTTTTATATAATGTTTAGCAAGCAAAATTGCATTACTCAAAAATGCCCAATAATAATAATAATAATAATCTAAATTCAACATAATAGTTTTAATGACTCTGCAAATCTAGAGTCTGGCCTGAGTTTAGGTCTTTTTACTATTTCCTAAAATAAATATATCAAATCAAACCAATCTATCAATAACTAATGTCTGTTTAACAAAAAACAAACAAATGGAAACTTGCAGCTTAAAGTATCAAACAAATGTTAGATCTAAACAACAAAAATGACATTAGGAACTTATACTAATAACTGTAGGAAAATTTTCAAACTGCTCTTTACAGTACTTTAAAATAATACTCTATCGTCAGCATTATTGAGCAGACCTTTGGAATTATTCTCTAAGAAGTCTTTATTATTTAACTTAGGGGTGCTTTCTTCTAAAATGTTGAGAAAAATATTTAAGCTGAAGATGGCTGTATAGCTGACAGTGCTACTAAGTTGAATAATAAAGACTTCTTGGAGAATAATTTCAAAAGGTCTGCTCAATAGTGCTGATGATAGAGTATTATTTTATACTAATAAATTGAATAAATTCTCAAAACATTTAGGAAAGTATAACCAAAGGTTTATTTAAGTAATAATAAAGCACAGAACAAGTTATCAAGAAAACTTGTTTAATCTAAATTCAAATATCCAAATATTCAAAACATCAATAAATATAACTTTAAATATTAATTAATTCTTCTATCTCCACCTCGATACAAACTTTAAGCCATGGTTGATCTTTAAAAGAAAGTTAGAAGTCACTAATCAGCTTCACTGCAAGATGAAACATCTCTAACATCTTGCTCTGTCAATTGACATATACATTTTTATTCAAGTGACTTTTACAGTACTGGGCTTCTCATTTACATAAGTCGTGCAACAAGTTCAAATTTCTTAGTTTACAGAGCAAATCAATTCATGTCATCCTCTTTACAAATTAATTCAAATTAAATTATGTACCAAATAAAACATCGATAAGAGATCATGCTTATATTCTCACATTGGATCAGTGGTAAAAATATTTAGAATAGATGACGTTAAGAGCCGAGTTCGTTCATTCAGGAGACGGATTTTTGGTCTATAACTCATAATTCTAACTGATGAGACTGAGTACATGAAAAATGAGCTAACTTTTAAACTAAAATATAATATGTTAAATAATAATGAAAATAATAATAAATAATAAAGAGCATACTAAAATAATAATAGGATAGATCAGAGTTAACTTTTTCACAAATTAAGCAAAATATCAAAATATTTTAATTTAATAGGATCAACTGATTTTAATTAATAAATAAATATTTATTAATTAAAAAATTCTTGAAAATATTCATATATGAAATCAGCACTCTTAACAGCTTAAAATAAAATGTAATTTTATTTGCTAACATTTTTGGCAATTTTTGCCATTTTCAGGCTACAGAATAAGAGAATCGAACATAGAGTTTGAAT
Organism: Androctonus mauritanicus; assembly: GCA_011317285.2. Taxonomy (NCBI): domain Eukaryota; kingdom Metazoa; phylum Arthropoda; class Arachnida; order Scorpiones; family Buthidae; genus Androctonus; species Androctonus mauritanicus. The sequence goes on along the minus strand of WUQG02023648.1, from coordinate 8,359 downwards.
TATAACAGTTGTTGTCTGGGTTACACTATAAGACAACAAAAACATAAGATAATATAAACAGATTAGATAAACATAAAATAAATAAAATATAAAGCAAACATAATATATAATTAGAAAGAAATCGAATTAAAACTAAACAACATATATACATATTAATCTACAAAGGATGCATTAGAGTATCCCAGAGTTAGCAGCACTAAATATCTACACCTAGCATTTGTGGAGTTTTTCATGGGCATAATTACTCTTGATCTTCTTTTATTTTCTTTCTAATTTTTCAGCATGCATTCCCATGCTAGTGGCAGTTCTATTGCTGGTCTGTCATTCACAAGTTTTCCTGTCTTCTTGTTATCTCTATTGTTTCTGTTAGTAGAGCATGTGCTTCATGTGCTTCATTGGCAATGGTTCTCAGAATTTTAGCATTATGCCAATCTGTTTGGTGGTTAGTATTGTATGCTTCCATTGCTAAAGCTGTGTTAAGGTTCATTTTGGCTATGTCATTTTTGTGTTCCTTCAACCTCTGTGCTAGGGTTCTTGTTGTCATACCTATGTAGGCCGCTTGTTGTTGGATATCTTGATATTCAACTGGTATTTTATATATACCTGGTTTCCCCCTATCTTCTCTTTCATTCCTTTTCATTTCTTAGCTTATTAAATATAGTTGGTGCTCTAGTTCACTTCATTTCTTAGCTATATTAAATATAGTTGCTCTGTAGCAAAATATACTTGCTATCTTTCACCAGATAGTTTTTCCAAAAGAAAAAAATGATAAGAATTAATTTTTAATTATAAAATATTGGAGAATGAAGGTCGTTTTAGTGTATAATATATATAATTAATTATCAATTAACTAGATTAACTTTATGTGATTAATGCAGTAGGATAACTTTTTCTTGGTTATTTTTGTTATGTTTTCTCTAATTTTTTGGCAAAAATTCTCGAAAACATTAGCAAATAAGATTACATTTTATTTTAAGCTGCTAAGAGTGTTGATTTCATATATGATAATGTTTTATGTAAGACATTAAGCAGTTAAATCAAAAGAAATGGATTCTTGAAAGTAATTTAAAAAAGGGAAATTCTTAAAAGTAAAGTAAAATTACTGTCAAGAATTTCACTTAATCATCAAGGATACTCCCCTCATTTACCACAGGCCTCTTGTGGTCTATAAAGAGAAGTTTCCAAGAAATATTTAAAAAAAAAAAAAAAAATAGATGATGTAGAGTATAGCAACTCATGCTCCTCCTATTAGTTAAACAAGAACTGCTTACAAAGTATATTAAATTTTCAAATTGACTTAAACTTCCAAAAGTTGAGCAACCATCCCCCTGACTTACAAGATATTATCACATAAAGTGACTAAGCTAAGTACAATACACATTAAGTATCTCTTATTACAAGAATTATTTCTGTTGAAATCCAGCTCCTTGTAACTTTGTTTTCTAGATTAATTATTATTAATCTGACATTTATATTTAAGAAAAGTATTCAGTAAGACATAGACTGCTAAATTTAAGACTTCAAATCTGGTTAATAAATGAAGTAGTGTTGTTTGAATATGGCAAAAATGATTAAAAAGTATCAATGTTTTCTTCTTTTCCTCCTTTGAAGATATCTCTACAAGTAATATAATTCAGTCAGTTCTTGATGAAATTTGAGATATAGATATTTCTTAGATTACTTAAAATCCCCTGATAATTTCAGCACAGTCAGATCAAATTAAATATAGCAATTCCTCAGTTTACCCATATAATTTGGATTGAAGTTTTTATATAATTCAATTTTTAAATCTGTATAATTTTTTACAAAAAATTTGTAATAAAAAATTCTTGCAGATAGATGGATTAAGGAGATTGCACTTTCATGATATTATGGAGTCATATTGTTCCCTTACTAAAAGAGGGACAATGCTGCATGGAATGATAAACAGTACCAATAACATGATATTTAATATCAACAGGAAATGTATAAAACATAAATCAATAAATAAGATAAAACTTTGAATCTGTTAAATGTTATAAATCAACACCATATATATTATTATTATTATACTATCCCATCTTGTTTATTTATTTTTATTTGTTTAAAAAATATGAATTTTATGTGTAGTAGAAATAAACAAAAATATTATAATCATTTCAATTTTTTTATAAGAAGTTTATGATAATAGCAACCAACAGAGAAACAACAAAAGAAAAATATTGTCTACCTCGTGGTATTACTACACTAACCACAAAACTCTATTTAGTCACATTTGTAACTTATAATTTTTTTTTCTATATTGTGAAAAATTATGAGAAATATTTTGTGTGAAGTTAAATTTATATAAATTGGAGAGAAGCTATAAAAGATATAAGATCTCTTTTCCATAAATATTTTTATAAGTCATATAATATTTGTTTTTCACTAAATTTGAAATATAAATATATATCCAAGTTCATTTAAAGTCTTCATAAAATTTGGGCCAAATTTAAGGGCTGTAAAGGGAATAATTCTCTACTTTGTAAGTGCCTCTCCATCACTCAACTGATTTCAACCACATTTGGTATGTAAATATTTCTTATGTTATTTAAGAGACACTGAAAATTTCAGTTAAATAGGACCAAAATGAAGGAAATAGAATTCTTTCATTATAAGTTCATCTAGATGTCTTATTATTCAATATATTTTTATTTTTATATATAAATGTTTTCTGTGTTACTTAATTCTTTTGAAATTATATCAATTTCAAATTGAATATTACCATTTTCACTGAATGTCATGCCTTTATCTAAAGCAGACATTCTCTGTTATCTCTTTTCCTTCCTCTGAACATATGAAACAGTAGAGAAAAGTTGGATATTAAATTTACAATTATTAAATTTAAATTTATGCTTTTATGCTTTTATAAATTTCATATATATTTTGAAACTTTATAAAAATAATAATGTTATGTATAAATATGATTCATATTGAATTTAATTATTCAATTCTTTGTTTTCTTATCATAAAAAAATACTGCTTCAATGAAATAAAAATTTTTTAGAAGTTTAATATTATTAATAATAATAATAATTCTGCTGTAGCAGTTTGCATATTGGGTTACAATTGTCAGAATATAGATAGTTCTTAGTCTACAAGTTCCTGAATTTATGAGTCTTTTTTCAAATATGAAATGCAGGTTGAGTGTCACCAAGTCCAACATTTTTATGGTCAAGAGTGTTCTGAATTTTGAAGTTTATAATTTTTTTCAAACTTTGCAATATAGGATATGATAGAGTTGAAAAGAAGTGAGAAAATAATCAGATTTTCAGAAAAGTTCCTTTTAATTTGACATAAAAAATAAGAATATAAATAGAGATAATCATGGGAGTGATTCTTTAAGTAGATAAACAATCATTAAAAAGTGAACTTTAAAACCTTCAAGTTTCAAAAGTCAGAGGAAAGTGAGACAAATTCTTAATAGGACAGGAACATAAAACCTTTTATTCATATACATTTTGCACATCAGGATCAGATATGTATTTTGGATGTTTTAATATCCCTCATAATCTGTTAGTGTACAATTGCTAATTTAAAAAATACAATTTTTTAACAATAAGTATAAAAAGACAATTTTTCATTAAATTGTCAAAATTTAAAAATAATTGGTTATTACCGATCTCAAAAGGGTCAAAACCAGATAAGTGTCAATAATGATGAATTTTTATTCATCATCAATGTTGACATACAAGTGTTTGTCAATAATGATGAAAAATAAAAATTCTTTAGTATTTTATGACATAAACAATTTCTTTATGATTATAATTTGCTTGATTTTAAAAGTTATGTTTTAATTTCTTTAAATAAATAAATCATTGTTTAATTATAAAGTATTGATTTTGTTGAATTTAATTTTATTTTGGTCAAATTTCATTGTTCAGAATGAAATTCATTTTTAATATTTTGTCTATGGGAAATTAATTTTCAATTTATGAGTACATTCAGGAATAGATTAATTTGTAAAGTTGGGAACTATCTGTCTATATTAATATTTCCTTACAAATTGAAATTCAGACTAAAATAAAGAGAATATTTAGTAATATACTAATAAGCTTATTGCAGTTATTTCAGCAATACAATAATTTTTTTGATATTTTTTTGCAAATATGAAAATGATGCTGAAGATTGCTGAAAGTTATTTGGATTACAGTAATTACAAACAATTTCTTAAATAAATAAAAAAGTATAGTATACAATAATATTTAACAAAGTTCTATATTTAGTATTCATCATTTAGAGAAAGAACCCTTTAATCACTTCTTATGATGTAAGTTAGACAGTGAGTGAATTCTGCCCTATGGGTATGGGGCAGAATTCACGCATTGTCTAACTTACATGTCATAAGAAGTGATTAAAGGGCTCTTTTTCTCTCTCTCTAGTGACAGATTTTTTTTTTTTTTTTGACAGGATTCTTCTTCTTTCCTCATGCTTTTTATACACTTTTCATTTCACTCTTTATAAAAGTTAAAACGTATAAACATACCCTCTATCTGTTTTAATAAAAGCATATTTAGTGTTGCATTTTTTTATACAGGAGATGAATGATGATATTGCCTATGTATCCTCTCTTTGTAAAAGATAAATTTGTTTTCTATGTAAAAAAATTGTCTTTGTATGTAAAAAAATTGTTTTTGTGTATAAATAAATCTATCTCCAGTACAAAAAGTAAACAAATATGCATAAACTTTTTTAAGTTTATTATATACACATTTTTATTTTTTAATTGTGATTTTTATCTAAATTAATTTTTGAACCATATTTAAAATATATAATTTTTATTTTAGAATGAAATCTCTTGTTCATTGATCTGATCTCTTGTTCATTGATTTGTCCTTTGTTGTAACTTAGTAGTCTATCCAAGTGGAAAGTGGCAATATCTGTTAAAAAAAAAAAAACATGTATTTTTATGGATGTTACCAAATAACTCTCATGAGATTCAGCAACATAATTAAAATCTAATATAATCAAATTCTAAATGCTTCATTGCCAAATGGATAAAAAAATAAATTTGTGCAAATTTAGGCAGTGCACTTCTGTCATGCAATGAACCAACTCTATGATAATGTTCCTTTTATGACAATGTTTGATGAGAATCATGAAATGGATGATTTATAAATGCTATAATTCTAAGAAGCTATAGCCAAAGAACTGTTATTTTGATATATAAATTTTTTCAAGTTCTCTCTTTCTTTATTATCCATTCATAAATTGTGAATATATCATGAGAAAATATTCACTTGCCATTGATTTATTGTTGTCATTCATCAAGAAAAAAAGAATATGAAAAATACTATAATTTTTATTTCCAATAAATGAATGAACATAAGAGATATGCAAACTATTCAAAACATGAATTGAGTTTCAAAATAAAACTCAAATTGGCTCGAAAATATCAATATAATTTATGTAATCTGGCACTTTCTACAATCTGATTATAATCTGGCACATTTTAACTTGGTACTTTATATTCCAGCACATTAAAAATTGGTACTGTTAGAAAATTTTGCTTTTTCTGTGATTAAGAACATTTTACTATTTCCACTTATAATGAAATTTGTTATGAAAATATGTATTATTTTACTAATTTTTTTGATATATTTAATAAAAATTAAGAATATTTGAATTAGAAAGCTCTTTCTGATTATTTTATTTTACTTATCAAAATTGTATCTGTTGAATTTATCTGTTTGACATTTACCATTGAAATGTTATATTGTTAGTGATAAATTAAAATTGGGAAAAACACACAAAAAAATATATACAGTATATATTTATAAATATATTTCTAATAAATATATTTATTAGAAAATTAAGTTTATAAAATTTTATATGAAAATACAAACATAAACTGAAATAATGGTTTCTTCTTGTATTGTGAAGGTGTTATTTAGGTAAATTCAGCTTTTAACATCATTAAAATATTGTTAAAGATAAAATTTGAAAACTCTATATAAAAACTCAAGTTTATATAGAATTTGATTTGACTCAAAAATTAAATCACACCGAATGTTTGCACATCTCTAATAAATATTTTATTAAATAAACTATTTAAAGGCAGTTTACAAAAATTTAAACATTTATAGGTTTTGTTTGGCGGCAAGATCCACAAATACTTCTCTCAACTAGCAAGGATTGTACTCTCTATCAACATGTTTTTCGAGATGCAAAAAGACCTGCTGATCAAGCTGCTCCAATTGGTCTTGATGTAAATAATTTTGGTGACATTTCATTTGCTGCAAGTGAAAGAATTATTGATGATGGTAGTACTTCAATTAAGGGATCTAATTATTCTGCTACTAAGTTACCTGCGTTTTTTCGTAAAGTTCCAAATCCTACTGATCAATTTCGATCAGCTCTCAGTTCACTGTTATTTTTCAAAAATAGTAGACTTGAGGTAATAGTTATTTTCTCTTTCAAAAATAATTATAAGTATTTTATTTATAAAAAAATATTTATCATTCATTGAGATATTTAATACTTTCTTAAGGAAGAAAGAATATATAAATACATAATACATATTTACTTGTATATATTAATTCCTTTTTTTGTATTTGATACCTTTAAGTATAGGGGTAATATTTGCAAATATTTTTGAAAATCTAAATAAAAGTTTTATATTTTAAAAGTCAGTATTAATCAAAAATATATTAATTGTACTACAAATGTAAACTAAGATTTTCATCATCTATGATATAATGACTGATCTGTGATTTTTGATTAATTAATTTTATTTTATTTTTATAATAATTACTGCATCAACCTGGATTGAACTGGAAAGCACTGAATTCATATTCTAACATTATGCCAATTATTTAGATATTAAGACACTGATAGATTATTTTCCAAAATAAGAAATACAGTAGTGTATTTATTATCTGAATCATCAATTATCCAAACCATTGCCACCAAAAAATAAAATTACAGTAGCTATTTTTTATATACTGATTGTTATACTGAAACATTATTCCTGCCACTTAATCATTTGTTTCTAATTATTTTTTCAAAGATATATGCATTATAACATGGAAATACACTTAATTTGTCATTATAAGAATTAAAAATTGGCTAATGGTTTTATTAATATATTGTTGGGTATTTTGATATTATTTATAAACCCTTTCTTAAATTAATTATTTTTTATAATATTTCATACTTTAAAAATATTAATAGTAATAATCTTATTTACAATAATTTAACCTTTTGAAGTCCACATTAATTAATTATTCTCTCTGCAGCTGTTCTCCAGCAGTTACTTGGTAATTAAGCCTACTTTATAACAAAAAATTTAAATTATGATATATCAGTTAATTTTCATCAAAAAATTTTGAAATTTTTACAATTTCTTATGTTTTTCATTCTGATTCTAATAGTGTGAACAATTTTTTCATGTTTTATTTTTTTCACAACTTCTTATTCCATGTATGACATTGATGAAAACATGATTTTTTTATCACGATTATTTTTATCTTAGCCATCCAATAAAATTATTGACATTTTTAAGTAACAGCAAGTTCAATGAATAAAACAAACCATGATTAAAGGAAATTTGTCCATATTTTCAAAAAAAATCAATAAAAAATGAATTATTATGCATATTTTGATCAATAAAAATTAATGAAGTTGTTCAAAACTATAATTAGTTCAAAACTAACATAAATTTATTAAAATATTGTCAGTTTTATTGATAATTTATGTATATTTATGAATACTCTATTTAGATTACTCTTCTAGCACTAAACGAGTAGACCAACAACTCTTACTACTTAAAACTTATACAGTTTTTTTTTATTGAGAGAAACGTTTTCAGCATTAAGATGCCCTCATCAGCTCTTACAGTTTTCTCTTTATTTATGAAAACATTTCTCTCAATAAAAAAAACTGTATAAGTTTTAAGTAGTAAGAGTTGTTGGTCTGCTCGTTTAGTGCTAGGAGAGTTATCTAAATAGAATATTCCTGTACCTTTTAGAGCAGTAAAAAGAAAGTAGTCTAAAAAAAATATATGAATACACACAGTAAGACCCCTTTTAATGCAATGGATAGATTCCAAAGAAACTAAGTGCTAAATAATGGGATAGATAAAACAGGACAGTGAATAAAAAATATAATGTACCTTTTTTTTTATTTTGTAACATGTATTATTACTATCATATTACATTAATTATAGACATTTTTTTTATTGCTAATATCGATTTATATTCATAAATCATTCATGAAAATCAAAAATATTTGAATAAATAATTAATGTTTGTGATGAGGAAGAATCTTCTTCATCACAAACATGACTTCTTAACAAAAAACAAAAAGTTTTTCATTAAGAAGTCATCTAATGTCATATGCC